>CAOLHI010005326.1:0-74215 GCA_948474755.1 Ctenosaura bakeri
TACTGTGATAAGTGTCTGTAACAATCTTTTCTAATCCAGAGTTAAAAACAAAAGAATGATTAATTTTCTAGCAATATGCTGTAAAAAGTGAGAAGATTTCTTACAGGTTACTGAGGCACATCTTTAAATGTGTTTTAACATCTTTCCCTGTCTATATTAGGGTATCCAGGTTACAGCCACAACACCATCAATGAGGGCTGTAAGATTTGAAACAGGATTAATAGAACTGGAACTCTCAAACAGAATACAAACCAAAGCAATGCCTGGCAGTACCAGTTACCTGAAACTCTTCGGTAAATGCCAAGTTGACTTAAATCTGGCATTAGGACAAATAGTTAAACATCAGGTAAGATCCTGAAATTCCTTTTTAAAAGCCTGCTAGTGATATTCTGTGGTTCTCAAAATGGCATGAAAAAGAAAATTTTAAACACAGCTTTATAAATAGTTGAGTTGAAATGTGCCCTGTGGTGATCAGAAGGATTCCGAAATTATTTTGTCATATCCCCTTTCTTTCTTCAGCCACCATGCTTTTTCCCTGCTTCTTCAGAGGGTCTCTGACTGTTCAGTGGAGATTTTAAGATGGACACAGAAGTTCAGAGGAGGTGCTGAGAATGCCTGGTTTCACGAGCAGAGTTCTGCTCACAGAACTCTCTATCCAAACTAATGCATATACTTAAGAATAGCATGCCCACATGCACACACAATTATGTGTGAACGCACACATATTTCTGTTTATACAGTGTCAAATTTGATCTTTTTCTGTGCGATATTCTATCATTTTGTGTGTTTGGAATGTTTTAAGGTTTACGAAGAAGCTGGATCAGACTTCCATCAAGTTGCTTACTTTAAGACCAGAATTGGATTAAGAAATGCCCTTAGAGAGGAAATCAGTGGTTCATCAGATCGAGAGGCTGTACTCATCACTTTGAACAGACCAATTGTCTTTGCTCAGCCTGTGGCCTTTGATAGAGGTACTTAAGATCTCTTTTTTGTTTGGTTTTGTTTTACAAAATTTGTATTCTGTTTCTCTTTTTCTTTATAGAATCATAGAGTTGGAAGAGACCGCACGGGCTATTGAGTCCAACCCCCTGCTATGCAGGAACACACATCAAAGCAGTCCCAACAGATGGCCATCTAGCCTCTTGAAAACCTTGAAAGAAGGAGACTCTACCATACTCAGAGGCAGCATATTTCACTGCTGGACAGCTCTGGCCATCAGGAAGTTCTTCCTGAGGTTCAAGTGGAATCTCTTTTCCTGTAGCTTGAATCCATTGCTCCTTGTCCTAGTTTCTGGAGCAGTGGGAAATAAACCTGTTCCCTCTTCAGTATGACAGCCCTTCAAATATCTGAACATGGCCATCATGTCTCCTCTTAACCTTCTCTTCTGCAGACTAAACATACCCGCCTCCCTAAGCCATTCCTTGTAGGGCATGGCTTCCAGACCCTCACTGATAGCAGTGTAACCAGGGAATTAAATGGCTGGTTGGAGAAATTTTGCTGCTTTGATTCTGTGTCATATTAACATAGTTTATGTTCAGAAAGTAAAACAAACCTAAGAGAAACATGTATTGCTTATATTTCAATATCTGATAAGGCACAAAAACTTACTGCCAAAATGACTTAAACACTATTTTCCCTTTTGCAAAGCTGTGCTTTTCTGGCTGAATTACAAGGCTGCATATGACAACTGGAATGAACAGCGAATGGCCTTGAATAAAGATATTCATATGGCTACAAAGGAAATAGTTGATATGCTACCTGGTATCCAGCAAACATCTGCTCAAGCTTTTGGAACACTCTTTCTCCAGTTGACAGTTAATGACTTGGGGATTTGTCTGCCCATCACAAACACACCACAGGTACTAAAGAAAGTAAGAGTGACAGATCTTATTGAAGTAGCAATGGACGTGTCCCATTGTGTGAAAAAGGGTAAAAAATAAAATAAAAATAAAATTTCAGAGCAAGATTTTTAAAAAAAATACCTGGATCAAGTTTGAAGCTATAATGTTTTGATATCTCTGTCCTTTGAGAATAAAGTATACTTTCAAAAAAGGAAAACATTTTGTATATGCTAACTTAGAAAACGATAGTGACCGTTGCTATTGAAAGAAACATCTGCTTTTGAGTTCCATTTAACTGATCTGAAAATCTCAATTATTTATAAACTAGAAATTTGTGAAACTAATGAAATCATCAGTGGAAATGTTTGAGTCCCTGACATTGGAAGTAGTATAGCAAGCTGTATCTAAGTTATGTACTTTTCCTCCAGGACAGAGTAGACAGCACAGTTTGTAGTCTAATTTGCTTTGTTAGAGAGTGGTTTTCCTGCAGCCTCTAAATTGTATAATAAACACACCTATTACACCTGCAGTAATAAAAGTGAGATACACATTTGCTACATCAACATAATAGAGCATAGTACAAAAATGCGACGAAAAATGGATGAAAGCCATTTTCAGAACTAAAGTAGAATCAATGGAATGTCCTTAGGGGTAGTTCCCAGTGATTCAAATCTATTCTAGTTAGAACTGGATATTAGATTTAGATGAGGGTGAAATTATGTTGTCCTTGAAAGGTTTAATGTTAATATATACTCCTTATAGCCTAACATGCGGCAATTAAACAGACATAGATTGCATAAATCCAAATGAAGATAGTTGTCTGTGAAAAGTAGTGTAATAATAATTGCTCATCCAGTTTTATTGTTGTAGATAAAACAAATAGGATATAATGGTATGTACTATCAGTTGAATTGCATAATATAACTGGACCTCAGATTTGAGTAACTCTCTATTTTGATACTATATGTATATTGTTATATTTGGGGATCTTTTAAAGCAATGACTAAAACATGAATGCAATCCTTTTAATATTGGTACAGATTCAGAGACAGGGGCACAAGATTAATTTGGGGGTACAGAAAGAAAAACAGAATTACTGTGTAAGTAATCCCTGTATCAATCACACCATATAATGAACAATATCTCCTCATGTTTAACAAAATGTATCAGAAAGTGACTGACTTAGATATTCCTTATCCTCCCATACGTTGATATTAAACATGAAACCTAAGCTCTCTTTTCAGATTTGTATTGTGCTTCAGCTTGTAGAACAAAAATGGCTAGTTAGTTAAAAAGGCTGTTTAAAGAGACTGATCCTTGGAAAAAGATAATATATAAAATGTGGAATGTAATGTGTACTTTAGGGCAAATAACTAGCGTTAAAATGTAGTGTAAAGAGTACTTGTCCCGTAACATAGAGAATCAAGTCAAAATGCCACATTTAATTGCAAATTTATGCACATCCATAAAGAAAATGGTGCATGTATTCCAGGGACTGATCTTAAGAGGTCCCAGATAGCCAATTGTTGATTCAAAGCCATTTATTTTAGAGTAACTTGTGTTTCTGTGTACATGTGTACATACTTTGTAAGGTCAAGATATAAAGAAGATTAAAACAAAACAACAAAGGTCTTGTTGGAACAGGTTGCTGTAATAGTTGTCTTTCTTTTTTACAGACTAATCATACAGCTGATCTAGACACTGGCTCTGCATTAGTCTTGACTATTGAAAGTACTTTAATTACTGCCTGCTCTTCAGAGTCTCTGGTCAGCAAAGGTCATTTTAAAAACTTCTGTATCCGTTTTGCTGATGGCTTTGAAACAAGTTGGGATGATTGGAAACCAGAAGTACGAGGAGATCTAGTTATGAATGCTTGTAAGCAATTTCTCTTACCATATTGGCCACTAGTAATATTTTGCCTCCTTGATTCAAGAAACTTTCCTTATCCAAAGTGCTTGAATCACAGAGACTGGAACAGCAAAATTACAGAACTAGGAATTCAGAATTTATATTTGTCCATAAAGGTAAATACATGAAAAGATGAATACTTGTATTTGTCTAAGATGTAACATCAAAGTATTTTTAATATATGATTTATTAAATGTCTGTGCAACACCTCCCCCTGCAAAAAAGTTTGATGCAGTGGTAAACCGACTGTATTTTCCCTCCTCTTTTAGGTGTGGTACCGGATGGCACTTATGAAGTGTGTTCAAGGACAACAGGACAGGCAGCTGCAGGTAAGATTTATTTCATATATGCGCACAGTATTTCCCACAGCTTTTTATTTTACTGTATCTTCTTTTAAAACAACTTTAGCGTATAAGTGTAATTGTCCCTTTCTCATTATTCCTTCATTATCCCATCCCAGTCTTTAATCTGACAGACTTTAGCCTGACAACCTTGTATCTTAACAAAACAATTAAGAAATTATAAACAGTATTAGTACATTATTTGTTGGTAATAAAAGACACATGAAAAGATGAATTATCTTCATCTTAATGCCCTGGAAGGCAGGCAACATATGATTATGATATTTAGTAATTTATTTTTGGGGGGCTTCATTATTGCTTCCCTCCTAGTCTTCTCACTTCCCTGTCTACTCATTCCATTCAGTCTATTAATGTGGATGTTGAATGACTGGAGAAAAAAAATAGTGGTAAATATAATTATCCAGTGTGAAAAATCTCTTCCGATTTCTTTTTCATCTATTGGCAGAGCATCAGGCTTTGGGAAATGGATGTTACGTTTCTCATTGTGTACAATGCAGTTGAGAGGAGATGTCTTAAGATACATATAAAATGTTTAGCTTAGTTTTTTTTTTGCATACTTGAATCTCCTATTACAATAAAACAAAATTGCTAAGTGCTGCCCCGTTATTTTATTGAAACAGAAAGTAATAGTGCTGGAACATGGACCCTAAATGTGCTGTGGAAAATGTGTGGCATCGATGTTCACATGGATCCGAACATTGGGAAAAGATTAAATGCTCTAGGAAATACCCTGACAACACTGACAGGAGAAGAGGATTTAGATGATATTGCTGATCTTAACTCTGTTAACATAGCTGATCTGTCTGATGAGGATGAAGTTGATACTATGTCTCCCACTGTTAGTGTGGTAAGTGGACCGATTAAAATAGCCTGTTGGTTTGTCATGGCCTTTGGCTAACATAGTTAACTAATTTGATATCCTAATGTAGTTATAAATAAAATGGGAGTTTTGATACATGCATATTGGATGAACTTGGGATGCATGCTTTCTTGTCTTCACAGTGAAAAAGCAACTTTAACCAAGAGTGCTAAAGTTGCATTTGTGGATTGATATTCAAAGAGCTGCTTAGATTCAGGCAAGGAGTTTATATTAGCCCCTGGAATGCTTTTGAAATTTGTCATGGTCTCAAAAAGCTGAAATACTGTTCAAGGAAGAGCAAGCCTAAAGTCTCCCTAAAGCAGAGCTAGTATTGCAGTAGAGAAACTGTAAAAAATAAATTTAATGCTACTTCATGTTAATCTTTAGTCACTGACAATTGCAAATTTGAGGGACAGGAGTGGCAAGGAAGTGTGTAAGATTAATAAGAGCCAGAAGCTATGAAGATCACAAGGAAAGCAGGTCTCAGTGATATCTTACTATTATCAAAATTTTTCTGTTTGAACAGAAAATATAGGCAGAAAATATGCAGAAGACCTTGAAAACAGTTCTGAAAGCAAGGAAAATGGAGTCATCAGCTTTTTCTGAATTATTAATCTTGCTATTTATTATCATTTAGAAATCAGATGGTGGTCCACTATGTGGAGAGGTACACAAGCTTACTTTTGGGCAACGGATTGTCAATCACCTGCTTGGCTTGAGCCCCAAAAGCCATCGCTATTCTGTTCCTGTAGAATATCTGACGGGATCAGCATCAAGTGATACTACTAATTCTAACAGTTCACATTTAAAAGCTGGCAGGTCTTGCTCATGGGGACATGTATGTAGCATATACAACATCTCTCTAAATGAATGGTGAAATTACTGGGTCACTAATCAACAATTAGTTGGCTTCTTTTCAAACTGATTTTGCATGCTTTTTTGATTGATGATGCAAAACTTATTGTTTCTAGTTTTTTTCCTACTTCTTAAGCATTCCCATGGATAACCAGCATTGAAATGAAATGCTCTTGTGTTTATATAGGAGAATGCTGACTATCGGAGGCAGGGACCATCTAGTAGCCAAATTCTGGAGCAGAGAGGAAGGAAGTATGTAAAACGCTTAGTGGATATAAGGGAGCTGAATGAACAAGCCAAAGTAATTGATGATCTGAAGTAAGTGTGTATTTTCTTTCTAAACAACCTCTGTCAGTCACAATTCATTTGGATGTCTTGCCTTTCTTTTACTACAGCTGATATTTTTATCTAGACTACAGAATAAAAGTTATGCTTGTTTTGAAATACATTACTTTTCTGATTGACCTAAAGAAAACCACAAGGCTGTATTTCATAGAATCACAGAAATGTAGAGTTGGAAGAGACCACAGGGGCCATCCAGTCCAACCCCCTGCCATGCAGGAACACTCTCAAAGCACTCCCGACAGATCGCCAACCAGCCTCTGCTTAAAATTTTCCAAAGAAGGAGACTCCACTACACTCCAAGACAGCATATTCCACTGCCGGACAGCCCTAACCGTCAGGAAGTTCTTCCTGAGGCTCAAGTGTAATCTCCTTTCCTGCAGCTTGAATCTGTTGCTCCTTGTCCTGGTCTCTGGAGCATCAGAAAACAGGCCCACTCCCTCATTGACATGGCATCCTTCAAATATTTAAACATGGCTATCATTTGCAAAACAAATTGAAAGAATAATTAACCAATAGTTTTACCATGCCACCTGCCCACACATTCTGTATTCATCATTTCTAACAATTACATCCTTAAAAAATAAATAACAATTTCTTTTCCACTTCACAAAAGTTTTTGCATGCAAAATTAAGGAGACCCTGTGGGTATGCAGCTGGTGGACATTTGGTTTTCAACAAGAACTAATTAAGGTGTGTGTGTTTACTTTCAAGTCACCTGCCTTCTTATGGAGACCCCATGAATTTCATACAGTTTTCTTAGGCAAAGAATACTCAGAGGTGGTATATCAACTTAAATGTGTCCATACTTTGAATCCTACAATGCTATCCAATGTCACTAAGTGGTAGACTTCCCTAAACAAGTGCGTAGGCGTGCATTCAATACTACCTGAAGCTGGGCAAGTAGTCTCGAGGGTAAAGCATAGGGCTGCCCCTCTCTCCTGCTTTGGGGAGGCTTCCTCCTAAATGGCACAGACTGGGAGTATCCCTTTGTCATGGGGCTGTAGTGATGCATCAAAGCTATCTGTGTGTCTAGTAGATTCTTGCAGCTGTGCCTTCTCTCAGATTAGATGGGCACAGTGTTTCCAACTCTGATAGCATCATAACTTTGCTTGAAGGTTCACTGGCTGTTCTAACTTGTGCAAAACCAAATGATTCATTAACAGAAGTTTGAGTTTCCATTTTTTATTTATTTCATATTTATCTCAGTTTGCTGTGGAACAGCTCAAAACAGGAGATGTGTTTATTTCTTTTTTACCACATATGATAAAAGGGAATGGCTAGCTTAAGAATTTGAAGCAGTGTTTCTCCAGTTTGCTTCTGTCATTCTGATCATTGTGCTATACTCTCTGTTATCTATTCAGAGCTTTTATTACTTCATTCTCAGGAAACTAGGTGCAAGTGAAGGGACAATAAACCAGGAAATTCAGCGATATCAGCAACTTGAGTCAGTAGCTGTTAATGACATTCGCCGTGATGTTCGTAAAAAACTTCGACGATCAAGTATGAGGGTGAGCAGTTTTGGAAGCCCATTTTCAAACATGTTACTGTTCATAACACAGTTTCAGCACATGTCAAACAGTGTTAATCAACAAGAGTTCATAGACTATGCATTAGTAGAGAGGGCTGATCAAATGCTGCATTTGGCCTTCAGGCAGATTTAATGGGATGGTGGTGAGATGAATCTAGCCACAGGCCTGTATTATTCTAACCTGGTTTTGGGGGGAAGCCAGGGAGCCCAGCCCATTTGGACAACAGTGCAACTAAGGGTGCTTAACTTTTTCTGTGTCATACCTTCCATTTACAATAATTCTAGCAATTATTGTAGCAATTCTAGCAATTATTTACAATAAATCTAATTCTATATACTTCATTAGCCATAAAATTAAACTGTATAAGAGTCCTGTTGAGACAGATCATGAAAACAATGCTCCTGGTGTGTGTTTTATAGGCAGCATCTCTGAAAGATAAGTGGGGACTAGGTTACAAGCCTAGCTATAATCGATCCAAAAGTATTACAACCTCAGGAAGACCACCTCTGAAAAGAATGGACAGAGCTAGGTAAGGAACAAATGGTTATACATGCGACAGGTCAAAGATGTTAACCTATATACTTCCTTCTCATTTATAAAATGCATTATGTAAGGGTGTATTTCATCTGTTGATCCAGATGTTCAGCATAGACTGTAGACTGTACCAAAAAAAAGTGCATATGGACAAATTCTTGTAATATTTTTCTATTTCAAAATTTCCAGTAGCAGTTAAATGCTGCATGCTGCAAATCTACAAAACTTGAAAATAATAGTACTTCTCAGGTCATAACTTTTAAATCAGAAGGAACTCCATAATAACAGAGTACCCCATAAGACTTTCTCTCTTTAACTTTTACAATACAGATTTAGTGTATGCATAGCATAATAAAAAGGCTCCATTATTACTAATAGTGGATGAAACTTTTAAATTGCTTCTTGGCTCAATAAATACAATCATACATTCTTTCCCAACATTCTTTATTTGATAATAGTTCCCGACTTGGCGAAAGCGAAGACCTTCCAGAAATACGTGTGGATGGAGCATCTCCTGGCCCCAGAGTGACTTTCAATATACAGGACACGGTAAGGGAGACCCTAAGTATTATGCAGTTCATTAACTACTTTGATGAAATACATACTAGGAATAGGATATGCAAAACATCATTTTATAATTCAGTGTGCTCAGTGCCATTATAATATTCGAATGTAAGAAAAATCTAAATACGTTCAGATGTGGCATATCTTAAGTTACTTCCTGTATAGTAACAGGAAAGTAAAAAAATATTAATCCTTTTGAACATATCTATGTTAGTATATATACATGTAACATTATATACATATGGATGTTGTCAATATGATTGACTCAGACTTGTCCAATATCTGGGGAGAATTAAGTAATTTGCCAGTTTTTATGTTCGTTAATGAAATCTGATTTTCATATCATATTTCCTTTTTAAATGTGCCAGTTTCTTATGTATATATTTGTTTTAATTTCTTTTTCTTTTTCATTTTCAATTAAGTTGAATAAAACAGTTATGGGGATTGCACAACAATCCAGCTGTCCAGGGAAAGGGTATTTTCAGGTATTTGTAAAAGCAACAAATATACTTATTAATCGCATGGAAAATCTGCTTCATTGATCATCTCTGTCAGCTAAGCAAATTGTAGCACAATGCATACAGGCAGCTTTTTCAGAAACCTGGGAATATAACATAGTCCAGTGTTCATTTTCGGGTAGGTGGGGTGGTGGTGGTTCTTCTCCTTGTTGTACTGCTGAAATTTTGAAACCACAGGCAGTTGTCCTTTAGAACAGAGGCACTCATCAAAAAACTGAATAGCCCTTACAGTTAGCAGAATGGAGGTGATTTGTATATTTCTATCATGATATGACCTAGAGCTTGGAAAAGTTTTTTTTTTTTTGAAGATTTCAGATTCTGGAAATTTTCTTATTAAGTATTTTCTCTAGCTGAATTGTCCAAGATCCTTAAATTGATAGCTATAAAAAGGATGCCCCCCAATTCAGTGGAAATCAGTGGATTTTCTTACATAGTCATGCTGACTCTTCACATTAATTTCAGTAGGCCATATTCAGCTAAAGTGACAGGAATCAAAAGGAAAATACTCAAAACCCTTTAAATATGTCCTGTATAATAAATGATATCTAATTTGTCATCCACCCTTTCTTTTAATTGGACTTCAACTGGTAAACCTTCCATGACATAGTGATGAGGAACTCCAAAAAACAGAATATCTATATCTATATATCTGTATATCTAAAAATATAATCAGCAGTGTCCAGACTAAATTTGTTGCACTTAAGTGTCATTGATTTTATATAGGCTTTGATTGACTGGGCATAATGCCTTTGACATATTAGGAACAGTTCTATGGAAAGTGCTTCTAGGCGTTCAGAAGAATGACATGCCTTTTGCCTTTGCACAGTGTTTCAGCAATTGAACAGCACTGCTGTATTTCTTCCCAACAGGATACACACACTAGTAAGCATACAAATCAAAAGATTTTATGAGTTTTTATAAAAGCTTTGCCAGCTTTAATCCATGCAGTTTATTACAAAGGAAGAAAATGAACAGCTTCCTGGCACCGGTTTGTGTCCTTATTTGGAATAAGCAAATCAGTGTTCAGATTCTGTGTTCATACATGTTCCATGTTTTCTGAGATTTAACAAAGTTCAAGTCACAATTCATGGACAGTCTGGTTTAAAATTGCTGACACTAAAATCCTTACATTAGAATGCATATTATTAACTATGGTACTGAATGTGTTCTGTGCTAACGTATAATAGTTTGTAATCTTAATAAAGACACAAGTCTAATTCAGAATCTGTTTGGAGGTTCTTCAGAAATTTAGCTTTCTGAAATCATATTGTCCCTTTACAAATTTATACTGCAGAATGAACATTTCATATTGCATCTCCCCAAAGATATCATTGACCCATGCGTTTTCTACTTGTACCTACAGAGACCAGAAAAATGGGAAATTCCTCAGACTTTTTTAGTGTGTAGCTTGCTTCTCTTAGTTTAGACAACATACCTGAGGTGTTCTCTTACTTTTTAAATTACAGTACCAAGAAAATGTTGCTTGATAGGCTGCATAGAGTCTAACCACTGCTATGAGCTACTAAGGGGATCCAACTCAACCTCTAAAAATATTAATGTGAAGTTTCCCTGCTTTCAGATGTTCCTCAAACAAACAAGAGCATCAACAACAAAACTAGACAAAAAGATTCAGTGGAGCTTTACTTGAAACATGCATTTCAGGTCTTTGTTTCTCCAAAAGCAAACCTACAATCACGAAGGCCCCTGAAAATCACTTTAGTCCTTAAAAAGACCTTATCCATAGTTTTATCTACTATTTTACGTAGGCTATCTATTAATATTGTATATTCTCTGTCAGCATTTTGCATGCACAACCACTCATTAACAACTTCTGTTAATTTCTCTCATTTACAGGTGGTCTTGGGGTTTCTTGCTGTTCTTTAGCTTTGCTTTAAATTGTTAATTTAATAATTAAAGTACTATTTCAATCCATGCTTATGCTGTCTGTTTAACATGTTCATCTTTCTTTCTTAGGTTTGTGTCCAAGTCTGTTCATTCACCTGTTTATAAAACATGTTTTCATAGTTTAATTTTCTTACACCAATATTTTGATCTATCCATAATGAGAAATGTTAACTTCAATGATTATTTGCCTTGCTTTCTTTGTAAGACATCTACTTTCCCCTGTCTTTAATAAAGATAGTAGGTGTAACTCGAATGTCTTTTTTGTTTCTTTATAATCAGTTTCCAGAGGAGACAGAATTGGATCTTTTGTCAGTAACTATTGATGGTCCATCCCATTACTCATCCACTAGTGAAGGATCATGCTCAGTATTCAATTCACCCAAAACCCCAGCTGTCTTCTCACCAAGCATTCCCTTCCAGCCTGAAGAAGGAAGACGCGATGACAGCTTGTCTTCAACAAGTGAGGATTCTGAAAAAGAGGAAGATCATGAAAGAGAGAGGCCTTATTTTTATCGGAAAACACAGTGAGCTTGTTTTTAAAATAAAATGCATGCTACAGTTGTGACTATTACAGCCTTTAATTAAAAATAATTTATGTACAGAAAGAGGTTTATCGTTCTGTAATTACTGAAGTTATGTTATACAGAATGATGGCACAAAAACACTAGTAATTCTGTGTAAAGCCTGTGCATTGTATATAGAAAGTCCCAAGTTCAAATGTTGCTTAATAGGGTGTGGGAAAGAATCCTGTCTGAAAACGTGGAGTCTTCTATGAGAAGTGCCACTGGACTGATTCAAAATGCAGCAGCTTCCTGTGTTCTTAAATTCCATTTAAATATCTGAGTACTCAAAAGTATACAACACAATAACCTTAACATGAGCGTACAACATAAACTCAGTGGGTCAGCTCAGATGACATGCTAAACCAGAGAATCATGAAAACCCTGGCTTGTTGGTCAAAAGCAGCATGCTTGTCCATGTTGCTTGATTGGTCCTGATTGCAGCAGGTGTAGCTAGAACGGTAGTGAAAAATTGTGGCCAACTGACTGCAGCCCCTAAAACCTGTTTTTCATATCCCCACCTCCATTTCAAAGGTGTTTTGTTTGACTTCCAGTTCACTATCTCCTTTAAAAATATTCCTCTTTGGCCTAAAATCGGCAGGGAACAAGGACATTTAGAGGCTAAGAAAACCAGGCAGCAAATCTCCATGGTTTGTTTCATTGCTCCAGCTGTAGCTAGAATCAAGGAAGTATACTCAAGCATGTTCCTCCTAACTGGTAAGTCATGGTTCCCATGGATCCTTGGCTTATCTTGTCATCCAAATGAATCCAATGATTTCCAATTTGGAGTTCCTTACTCCAGTTCTTCAGTTATATGAGTAGTCACAGTATTGGTTTCTCAGTTACCTTGAAAAGTCTGAGACAATAGGAAATTCATCTAAATGTTTTGTGCTACTGAACTTCCTAAGGCACTTAATGAGAACTGCTCTACTAGTTTCCAAGTGCTTTGGTGATTTTAAAGCTAAATTATAAATGAAAACAGTAAAATACTAACTGTGATACTTATTTTTAAGAAATCACATTCAATAAGTCAGATAATTGTAATTTGTCAAATGGCTCGAAATACTTACTTGCTTTCTGCAGGACTCTTTCTCGTAAAAAAGCAACAGGCTTTGCTGCTGTCCACCAGCTGTTTACTGAACGGTGGCCAACATCTCCAGCCAACAGAAGTGTGACTGGAACAACTACAGAGAGAAATATTGACTTTGAACTCGATGTGAGAGTTGAAATTGACTGTGGGAAATGTGTGCTACATCCAACAACGCTTCAGCAAGAACACGATGACATAAGCTTAAGACGGTAAGAATGCTGGAAAAACATATTATGTTTACCAAATGATATTGATAAGCACAGTGTGCTTTTGATCTTGGATGTCAAGTAAAACTAATCAGAAATATGCATCATATGCTCGTGCCATATGCTGTGGAATGGTTCACAGTATTTTTTATTTCCCATCTATAAATCTAAATAATGCACAGTTCTCTTTTAATTAAGAAATTTTGGTACTGTCATCAGACAACACCGAAGAATATCCAACCACCTTTATGAAACACAACACAAAACACAATAGAATCTGTTAAGTAAATTCGTTAGATGAAATCTATTTTCTCTGAGCAGGTTACACACGGACATAAGCTTAGACAAGATGAAGCCTAACCAAAACTTTCAAGAGGTTCTTTTCCCATAATGAAAGGTATGATATGCCCCTCATCAAAGCCTGAGGTCCTTGAGGTTCTCTCATTCCTACATCAAAGCTTGTTCTAACTTCAGTTTGATAGCAAGCTTCCCCTTCTCCTGTGTAAAAATTAGCATATTTTTAAAAAGAAAAGAAATTAGTGGGTATTTTTCAAAATGTGTATATTTTTTCAGTGAACTTTCAGATTTATCCCATATGACTAAAGTATGTTTATTCACATTTTTAGCCTTCAACTAAGTAGATTTAAAAAAAATCTTCCATTGGATGCTTTAATCTGAGGTATTTTATGACCTCAATAAGAATTCTGGCAGACAATTAAAACAGTGATGTTCCACATGGCCTTTAATGTTCTAATTTGCTCTGTTTTTAAAAGTTTTTAAAGACTATTTTAATGTTTTTCTTTTAAGAAATATATATTTGTAATGTTTGCTTTATTGGTTTGTTGTGGGCTGGGAGGTAATAGAGAAATACCTTAAATAAATAATTGTGGGGTGTTTATGAGTGCAAAATCAACAATATACCACAGTATCCAACAATCAAAAGTGAGAAAGCGTATGTTCTTCTTCATCTCTGTTACTCATACATATGGGCTACTATGTACACACAAAAGCCATTCTTAGGCCTTTCCAAATTGAGGAGCTTTTTGGTGGAGCCCCATTTCCTCATCAACAGACATGCATACTTCTCACTCATTTCCTCCATTGCTTTCTGTCTGGTATAGCAGTTGCCTTTCCATCCACTTTAGCAGAAGGAATTGTGTTCTGAGTGTTGAGTCTTTTTTGCCTCCCCCTTTTGTTTTGGCTGACATGCTGGCATTTTGCTGGAACAGCCCACAAGGAACATCCAGTTTAACCTTCTGCATACAGAAACAAGAAGTTGTGTGCTTTTTGTGCCTACTCTCTGCTTGAAGATGGCTGATACTACAACTCTTTGGTTCATAGTACAGTTGGTCTGCCACATTTGCACATTAAGCATTCATGGATCTGATTATGTGCAGATTGTGACACTGGGAGGAAAACAAACTGACAAGGTGGCTGTGTCCAGCTGTGGGCAGGAAGAGGAGGAAGGGGATGGGACAAGAAGAGGAAGAGCACATGCATTTGCTCACTTGCACAGATGGGGGGAGGGGAGGGGATGGGATAGGTGTCCCTTTCTCCTTCCTCCCATTTCCCTGTTCCATTCCCTTCCTCACCTATGTAAGTAGTGGAGCAAGGGAATGCATGTGTGGCAGGCCCAGCCACCCCCATGAGTACAGGTTCTTTTGTGTGTGCGTTAAGTTAAATGCACACACTTTCCCCGTGCGTCTTTCATATGCACACATTTTTAAATACCTTGTACAGATTGCATTGTATACTTGGAAAAGAGTTTGTTCTGACAACAAAGTATATTTGGATTTGCATTTTGGTCCAGAATGTACAAACTAGAGTAATTTTTCTTACCCATTTCTGTGATAGTAGAAATCTCTTCCGATGCAGTTTCTGTTTAATTCATACCGAATTTATTTGTCAAGTCTGTTTTTAATGAGGCACCCAATATTATTGCGCGTGTGTATACGAATGGCAGCTTGAACGAAGCACTATAGGAGACAATATATTCAATAAAATAGGCAGAAATATTAAAATTTAGATTTGGAACTAAAACTACTCTTCTGCAAATGGAAGTTATCTTTCACTGTGTGGAAGAGTTCAAATTCAATGCAAGTGTGGAGGGCTTCTGAGGGAATTGCTGGTTTTTTCCTAATCTTCCCATATCACTTGTCACATTGCTCGGAGGGATTCCTACCCCTTCAGTGAAGATTGACTGCACTTCACGTCCGTGGAACAGTGCTCAGTAAATCTAAAACCAGATCATACTTTGGTTTCACTGGTTTCTAACAATGCTGATTTCAAGTTTTGTAAATAATATAATGTTACATTTATATTTCCATTAAATCAATTGTGTGCATTTCTATTTATTTTTAGGAGCTATGATCGCAGTTCTAGAAGTTTAGATCAGGAGTCTCCTTCCAAAAAAAAGAAATTTCAAACTAATTATGCATCTACTACTCACTTACTGGCTGGAAAGAAAGTGCCATCATCTCTGCAGACAAAGTCCAGTGATCTGGAAACAACAGTATTTTACATTCCTGGTGTAGATGTAAAGGTAAATAAATAAATATCATAAGGGAAGTCTGAGAAATGCTGATGTCTTCCATAAGCCAAATATGATTGAGAGAATAATAGCTTTTCATCATTTAACTGATTCCCTCCTGTGGTGCAGACACCAGGATAGTAACAACAAAGCATACAGTTTTTTGTAAAACATACAAATCTGATTTTAGATAAAAGTTAAGATCATTCTGAGGGAACTTATTCAGTCCAGAAGGTACAAGTCAATGCATGGTTTGCACATTGTATACGTCCCTTCATCATTTACCGCAGCATCCTCGTCCTTCAGTGTGAAAAGTCAGGAAACAAAGTGCACCTAATCTGACCAGAGAAATAACTGCTAGACATAGTATCTTGAACTAGATGGGACATGATCTGATCCAGCAAAGTAGTGCTTTTTAATTTTAATTTTTAATGTAAGCACTCATTTTAATGTAAACTCTCATATAAAATCGAACTGATGTAAAATCAAAATGTGGTGCAGTGGTCAAATGCTGGTACTGCAGCCACAAGGTTGTGATTTCGATCCTGCTGGGCTCCAGGTTGACTCAGCCTTCCATCCTTCCGTAGATCAGTAAAATGAGTACCCAGCTTGTTGGGGACGATTAGCTAACACATTGTAAACTGCTTAGAGAGCACTTAGCTGATAAGCGGTATAGAAATACACATGCTATTGCTATTGCTATTTATCATAAAATATCGGATCAACCTCTGAGGTGTTGGCTGCTCAGACTATCATTTCATTCCATTTTGAAACATAAAAGTTGTTTGTTGCTTGTCAAGTTCCAAGTAGACATGTAGAGAAAACAAGTTATGTAAATTGATTGGAAGAGTGATATTTCTCTAGTTTTGCTCTTCTGCCTATGTGCACTGACAGTGTACTACTGCTAGAGATAGTCAGTAGAGCTGCCTATTGGAGTGCTGCTTTCTGTTGAAAATGTTCTTGCTGTACCATAAAAAGTATCTTTAGTTTTTGTTCTTAGCTATAGTCAGGGGCTTTCCATCACAAGAATATCTGTCATTGAGCAAAAGATAAATGAAATTCAGTCTTCACAATGGTAATATTAATCTGCTGCAGCAAAAACAACACACAACCTTTTGGCATTTGAAACCCTACCAGATTCATTGTTACATATGCTTTTAGGGACTGCATTCAATAGATGCATAAAGCGTTGCATAAAGCATACAGGAAAAAAAACAATACAAGCATGGCGCAACAAGCCATGAAATAGGCAAAATACATGTTATGCAATACATGTTTCACACATCATGGAATAAACACTCTATATGGTAAATCTATTTTCTTTTAAAATACCTGATATCTCTTCCAAAAATATTCTAGGGAACAGCCAACAGATCCTAAAAATATAACAGAATGCTGAAAATAATTATAAACCAGTCAAACAATACATAAAAACAGCTTTAATACAGCAGCACAACAATCCAACACAATGAACACCAAAATATTTCCAGCAAAATGACAGCTAAAGTACCTTCAGCTTTACTGGATATTTAAAGTAGATGAAAACAGTTTTGAAGTGGAACAGTTTTTTTTTTTCATTATAAAATGTAATAGGTTATCTTTCTCTCAAAATGTGTGTGTTATGGAACTGTTGTTCTTCTGGGTTGCCTGTCCATGCAGAAAATTAATCATGGTGGTACATTTACACTTTTGTCTCATTGCAGCTACATTATAATTCAAAGATGTTAAAGACTGAGTCACCAAATGCCTCCAGAGGGTCATCTCTGCCAAGGACCCTTTCAAAAGAATCCAAGTTGTACGGTATGAAAGATACTGCCATCCCTTCTACTCACAGCAAGGCTAAAACTTTACTTCCTCCCCAACCTCCACCTATCCCATCAGGTAGAGATTTCTCTTTCATGCTGCATCTTTTGATTTAATTTACTCCATCATGTGGAGTTTAATGCTTAGACCTGTATTCCACTTTGTATTTTGATAAAATATTGAAATCATGCATAATTCTAACTGCTGCTAATTCTTACTAGATAGAAACTTTTCTGTACTTACAAACATACCTGTTTTGCACCTAATAGATCTAACTCATTCTTTTCTGATTAAATTTCTCATTCATTATTTTGACAGAAACCTTCTGGTGTTTGCATACCATCAAAGCACTAACGATATTTAAATCCAATAATAAGACAGTGAAATTTCAAAACAACAGCAATAATATAATAACAACATGCAGATATTCCAATCTCTGTTTAAATCTCTGTTCAGACTTTATTTCACCAAATAAAAGTAATTTTCTGTTATTTCTTTGCCCTTGTTTCAGTGTTAGCTGCTGTTTCTAGCACTAAAAATAATGGAACTGAGGTCAAACACAATCTGCCACACATTTTATTTATTTTTACATAATTACAGTTTTTATGCTGTTGAGGTATCCAAGCAAACACTTTATTTTCTACATCATTCAAAAAAGAAAAATAAGAAACTGCTAGCTAATAGAAAGTTCTAGGCACAAGTGTTTAAAACAAGTGTCCTTGCTTTAGTGTCCTTAAATGTATGTAGATGGGAAGAAATATAAATCCTTAATTTCATAATTTATCTTCTAGGCCAATATAATTTTCTATAATGAAGAAGATATTATGTAATTGTGGATTATGCTGCCTATGTAGAGTGCTTAGTTGGAAATGTATTTCACTTATGGAACAAGATCCAAGGAACTCCCTGTCTGGTCACTTTTAGATCAGAAGTTAAGATGTCTTTCTTCACAGGCATTTGCTGCTAGTTTTCTTGATGTATAATTGTTTTGGAACTTGCTGTAACGTCTAGTTCTGAAGTAAAAATAAAGTTGAGTGGCATTCCCCTGTATAATGATGAGATAAGAGGAATTGGAAAGAAGGCAGTGGCTTTCCTCACTGAAGTACCCTATGTGTTTCCAAAACCAGCTCTGGAGAACTAGAAGAACATTTAGTCAGTTTTCAGGCAGCACAGAGATGGGGAGGGAACAATGCAACAGTGAGCCCTTTGTTTCTATGTAGAGTGCAAATAACTCATATTTGAACAGCTATCAAATTGATTCTTTTTTTACATCAAAAAACTTTAAACTCATACTTGTAGAAAATTTAAGCTTTCATTTAAATATTAATTTTAGGGCTCATATTCTTACCTCTAGATTATCATGTTTAAAAAAATCCATCCCACCTAACACAACTGTGCAATTGACCTTTTTGCCTACTATAACCAGAGTTCAGTTTGTATCCTAATAAATGATTTATAAGCAATTCAGTGCATGACTTAACCTGACTTAACAAACTTTTCTTGTCTTTTAATTTGTAGTCTAACTGAAAGTGTTGAATTGTTATTCTACTAAATGAATTCTTTTGTGAAATCTTTCAGGCAAAGGAAAAGGAAGTGGTGGTGTAAAAATGGCAAAACTATATGCTTGGGTTGCTCTTCAGTCTTTGCCAGAAGAAATGGTGATCAGCCCATGCTTGCTGGACTTCCTAGAGAAGGCCCTTGAAACAATTCCGATAACTCCAATAGAAAGGAATTATGCAGGTATCACATAGGAGATCAATTTGTTTCTACCATTGATTTTAAGTCTACTTTCATGAAAATTGGCCTTTCTGTTTCAATAATTTCTTTGTTCTTTTAAAGCTGTCAGTTCACAGGATGAAGATATGGGACAATTTGATATGCAAGACCCTTTAGAAGAATCTACGGCATCCTTAGTATCTTCATCCACATCAGCATACTCATCCTTCCCTGTTGACGTAGTTGTATATGTAAGAGTTCAGGTGAGGATGAAAGCTATTATAAATTATACATTGGGGGTTGTCCATATCCTGGTAAGGTCAGCAGCCAAAAATGATAGTTGTTTGTACACATTATATAGTTGTTGGTAACATGCTAGTAATCCTTATAAGAAGAGACTTACAGTTTGTGTTGGTATTATTTTTCACTCAACATATAGTCTTCATTTCATATTTGTACAAAATTCATCCATTAATTTAATGCATGTTTTCTATTTGTAAGGAGTTCTTTGCATGATTTACTTGAATAAAGCATATATTATGTTCATATGTCATTTAGTATGATATATCCTATCCCACCTTCCAAGGAATTTATTGCAGCATTTTAGCTCTACAAAAGTCCCATGAAAGTAGATGAAGCTGAAGTATGTAGCTCTTTTCAAGACCGTGTATTATTTGCAGCTAAGCCTGGATCTGAACCAGAGTTTATTAGATTCAATTCCAATACCCTGTGTATATGTATCTTTCAGTTGCCTGTTGACTTATGGTGACCACATGAATTTCATAGGGAAGGAATATTCAGAGGTGGTTTTGCCAGTTCCCTCCTCTGAAATATAGCCTACAGCACCTGGTATTCATTGGCAGTCCCCATCTAAATATTAGCCAGAGCTGACCCTGCTTAGCTTCCAGTATCAGACAGAATCTAGTACCACTCTGTTTTTTGCAGAGTACTTTTCTCCTCTCTTCTCTTGATGCTTAAATCACTCAATATGCTAAACATGGTACTGGAGCTTGTTGGATTGGAAGTCTTACTTTAAATGCTGCTCTAAACTAGTCTAAATATTTTGAAGCACTTAGTACTTAGTATTAGTGATGAACTCTTAGTATTAATGATAAACCCTTCTAATTTTGATAATGCATCTCATGTCTTTTACAAATGCACATATTTACAACGTTCCTCATTAAATTTATTAGTTATCATTGCACAATATTTCGCAGCTTTCTCCCAACTTCAAGTTTAAACTGTTACTGACATATGAAACGTAGTTCTGATGGGAAAAAGTTATTTCAGGTATGGTGAGTGCTTCTGAATTGTTCTTATATGTCTAGTTGTGAAATGGATGTTCTCTGAAGTTCTGGATAGCTTTGGTAACAAAGACCTTTAGATGGATAAAGCATATGGGGCTTTTTGCTATCATAACAGAACAAGTGCTGATTACCTAGGTGAATATATTAATAATGCAGGTGTGAGCAAGAGACTTGGGCACTTCACCCTTAGTTCAGCATTTGATTATCAATCATCTTAGCTTTCCCACTTTTCTCCTCACTGTGAAAGGTTAGATAGTAACCTACTTGCAGCAGAACATTTTTTTCTTCAACTACATTCACCAAAAATTAATTCTAAAAAGTTACTAGAGACTGATATCTAAAACAGCTGCTTTTGTTTGTTGTCTTGTCAATTCTGAATGTGACCTATTTATTTTTCTTTTAGCCTTCACAAATCAAGTTCAGCTGCTTACCTGTGTCACGAGTGGAATGCATGCTGAAACTTCCCTCTCTTGACCTTGTATTTTCTTCTAATCGAGGGGAACTAGAAACTTTAGGTACAACCTGCCCTACAGAAAATTCTTTACAAAGTGGGTCAAAGGTGCCTGTTAAAACTATTTCACCAGGTAAGATGTAATTTAAAATGTCTAGACATTCAGTGGCCTTGATGGTTGAAAATGGTTGCAGACTTAACGTGTTACACTAAACCACAGTTTAACTGTACAAAAAAGATCGTGGGTAATCTTCTACATACCTGCTTCTACCTCACCTTTCCTTCTCTTGCATAGCTATAGTGAGATCAGTAATGTTCCCTTCCATTTTAATTAAATGTTTTATTTGTTTTGTTGAAAATAAGAACCATGGTTAATATTAATTATGATTTAGGAAAACAGTTAAACACACCAAGGCTGTAATCCCAAGCTGATTGAGAAGCACTGCCATAAATTATAGTTGACACAAACCACAGTTTCTGAAAACTTAAACACTCTTCAAATGCAACCCTCTGTAGAGACATCAGGGCTAATAAATAGGTGACTGTCCAATCCAAACGTAACTAAAGCAAACCTCAGTGTGGCTTAGTATGACCTCCCCCCAAAATGGTCACAGTTGCATACCATCCTCCTCTGGAAAGTGCACCCATCACTGCCCTACCCATGACTGCTATGCATCCAACAACAAAGCCACTTCCAAGATTATAGCCCAACTTCAATCTTTATTTTTCAGTCCTTAGCTGATAAAAAAACAGACTGAAACTCCACCTTCCCTTTTCCAAGAGCACTTGTGTCTTTCTCGAATTGGTCTTAAACATTTTGGCTCCTGACTGACTTGAGGCCACCCAGATTAACTTGGAAAGAGAAATTAAAATTAGATTAAATTAGGTCTGAATGCTGATAAGAGTGAATGGCAGATCTTTGGATAGTCTCTTCCAGTGATTTCACATAGATGTTAAATTACATAGAAGGCATTCTGGAATCTTGCAGGAAACCCTAGACCAAAGCTGAAGGACCGGAAGGTCCCCAACATTATTTTCTTAAACTGATCTCTCAGGAAAGACAGGAACAATGTACACAGTATTCCTCTCTCACATGATGCAGTCATAACCAGAGAGTGACAAAAGCCATCTGTGGCTCCCAAAGTAGGCCCAGAGTCATACTGAAATTTAATCCAAGAACCTCTGAATCTTCTGCCCCATAACATGCCTCACATTGCCCAGGAATAGAATGTTTATGCAGACCCATAATGATCTGACATAGTTGGATCAAGAGTGTTTTTAAAAAGAGTAACTTAAACTTTGACAGAATAGAATGTTACTCTAAAAATGGAATTCATATAATTTAAGCCCCCTTTAGCCAGATCAAGTTTGATTTCCATGTTAGTGCTGGAAGGATTATGCTTCTTTGTAGTGCCTTCCATATCCTTGTCTAAATCTTAACATAGTATTTGGATACTAAAATCTAAAAAACAATAACAATATGTATATATTACATTACATCAATGCACAAATAAGAACATATATAATATGTATAAATATTACATAGCAATATTTGTATATATGGGAATATATGTAAAATTAAAAGGGAGATAAGTACAAATGGTCCATGAATTGCAAAGAAATACTGAATGTTTTCCTATCTGAAAGAAAAATAAAACATCTCTTCTTTTTCTCCTAAATGTATTTACTTGATTTTCTTCCCACTAAAAGTTTAAATTCATGTTTGCTTGTGACAGATCCTGTAAGCATTTTGCTTGTGACAATTCTGTCAAAACTCTTAGTTCACTTTGATAGGGCTATATAAATAATAATTAATTGTGTGTGTCAAAGGGGACTTTGGACTTCTGTTGCCCCCAAAAGCATCTAGGTATCTCATGCTAATCTACTTTTTAAGATGAAGAAATTTTGTTATATGGCATAGGAGAGGATGGCCATCTGAAGAAACAGTAGCAAACTCTCACTGATTGTGCTATGAATGTATTTGGATTTCAGTCAGTGTATGTAATCCATCGCTAGTAAAAGACTGTCTTCATCATTCTTAGAATGTGTTCAGAAGATATCTCAGCTTTGTACTCTAGAAAGTGGCTACACCAAAGAAATGCACCTTTAAAGGAAAGCTATGAAGAAAATGTTCCTACAGATCTTTGTGCAGTTGTCAAGAAGATTTGGTGCCCCCAGATGGAAGAGTTAGTTTGGAATAGATTTGATTGGGGTGTAATCACTCTCACACTTTCAGTGTGGTCACACTGTTATGCTGCAGCACATGTGCTTTATTTAATCAAAGTGTATTTTTTCCTCTCTTTGGCCTATAGGTTCCTCTCCAGGTTTGGGCAGCCCTTTTGGCAGAACACGACACAGTAGTAGCCAGTCAGATTTGACTGGTTCTAGTAGCAGCTCTTCAGGTCTGAGCTTCACAGCCTGCATGTCTGATTTCTCCCTTTATGTATTTCATCCATATGGAGCAGGGAAGCAGAAGTCTAGTGTAGCTGGCCTATCTTCTGGATCAGGATCCTTAGGTAATAACAGAATGCAATATTTTACAAGCGTGTGTTGAATGTTGCTAAGTCTTGAAAGAAGTCTTGTTTCAAAGGGAACTTGGGGGTGCTGAAATCTGGAAAAAGCATTCTGTTCTGTTTCTGCCAAAAGCAAAACATATTCACATATGTCAGTGTGTACTTAAAACTGAACTTTTTGCCTACTACATACATAAACTTAAATATATATATATATATATATATATATATATATATATTTAAGTTTATGTATGTAGTAGTGATTCAGTAGTGATGCTTTCAACTTCTGAAATGTATGAAAAATTATTTATTCAAGTTTTGAGAATCTGTAAGACAATTAATCATGTAATATTGGCATGGTGTACATAATCAAAACAATTATTTTCTTAAAAATTATGGCCAGTATTCTGTATTAGCTACTTAGTTAAGTATAGTTAAGCACTTCCTGATGGTCAGAGCTGTTCAGCAGTGGAATATACTGCCTTGGAGTGTAGTGGAGTCTCCTTCTTTGGAGGTTTTTAAACAGAGGCTGGATGGCCATCTGTTGGGAGTGCTTTGATGTGTATTCCTGCATGGCAGGAGATTGGACTGGATGGCCCCTGTGGGCTCTTCCAACTCTATTATTCTGTGATGCTGACTACGGAGTGATCATGAATACGGAAGAGTTATCTAGATTTCCTCATCTGTAACTGTTCCACATTCATAATTACTATATAGTCATGACTGTGGCAGCCTCCCTAGCTACTTTACTGGGCATCAGCCACATGTAGAGAAGGAGGTCCATTCTGCCAGCAATCAGAGCATGTGAGTGAATGATGTTTCAATCAGGTTGGGGGATTGGGCCAGAAAAAGTTACTTAGGTAAGTATACTTATCTAAGTACCAGAATACTGAAATATATCTCCTGTTGTGCTAAACTCAAAGACTGCAGTCATTGTGGAGTCTTCATATTCATTAAAAAAACCCACATTTTTGTTCCTTTTGGTTGTTGCAGGAAATGTAGATGAAGAGCCTTCATCAGTTACTGGTCGTAAAGATTCATTGAGCATTAATCTTGAATTTGTAAAAGTTAGTCTATCAAGAATAAGACGCTCAGGGGGACCAACGTTTTTTGAGAGCCAGTCTGCAAGCAAATCTGCAAACAAAATGGACACTACATTAATAAACATCTCTGGTATGTACTGATCTTGTTTAATGTTGGATTCAGTCCTTTATACATTATCGTGAATTATTTTTGTTCATACAATATTATATTTTTGGCAATATCTTTACTTTTCTCTTGCAATATTTTGTCCTAGTTGTCTTGTGAAGATGCATCATTGCAATGTAGATTGAATTATCACCAAACAATTTGGGATGTTGAAATTTAGGATGATGAGTTCCGCTGACTTCTCAGATACTGCATTCTGTTTAATAGTTAATATAAGCCTTTCAAACCCATGGCAGGCCATCATGACATATGTGAACAGTTCCTAGACCTGTGTCAGTATATCCACTGGTGTGACGACAGTAGCTGGAAAGACTTGAAGCATGCTATAGTTCCTAAGTTCAGCTGTGCTGAAACTAATTACTACAAATTATAAACTGTTTAAGCTTCTGAACATTTGCACTGATATGTAAAAATAATTCTTCTCTTTGTGTTTATAAATGAGGTAGATTTTAAAGGCGTAAGTATAATAGCCAATGCAAAATATAAAATATAAACTTAACCCATTCTCAGTATTTATTACTTTTTTTATTAGCTGTTTGTGATATAGGATCAGCTTCTTTCAAGTATGACATGAGGAGACTGAGTGAGATTTTAGCATTTCCAAGAGCTTGGTACAGGAGGAGTATTGCAAGACGCCTCTTTTTAGGAGACCAAACAATAAATTTGCCAGGTAGGTCACATTCTTTCTGTCATTCACCAGCTGAACAAAAAAAAATTATAGTGTCCAGAAACATTCCTCTTTCATAACTTATTCTATACAAAATCTTGTTGCAATGGAATGACCTGGTTAGTTGACATTGAAGACATAGATTAGAATTCCAGTTAGTTCCTCTCTTGAAAGAACTGCTTCTGACAGCAGAATCTGAAAGGGATTTTATTGCCTTCATGCACTCTTATGTACTCTTCAAACCTTTTCCAAAGAGTTGGGGAAGCCTTCAGAGCAGGAGAGGGGAGGAGAAATCAAGGGTGTCTCCTTGCACAATGTTATATCTCTCGTCTGTGACCCATAGATATAGAACAGAATTGTCATCAAATGTAGGTGAGACAGGATAAAAAACACATGCCACAGTAACCTTCCAAAATTGCTTTTATCTAATAATAATATGCTATACACAGACCACAAAGAATGATAACATATTTTTGAATTTTCATTCTTAGTAACATCTGGGCCTGGCACACCAGATTCTGTTGAAGGAGTGAACCAGCACATGTCTCCAGAATCATCACGAAAAGCATACTGTCGGACATGGGAGCAGCCAAGCCAGTCTGCTTCATTTACACACATGGCTCAGTCACCAAATGTTTTCAATGAACACAGCGCAGGTAGTAATATGTCACCAGGAACAACAGCTCATAACCTAAAATCTCCAGCTGTTTCAAGATCCAGGAGTGTGTCAGATTCTTCAGTACCTCAGAGAGGTAAGATACTGCTTAAATTCATATGCTGCTATGTAATATTGCCAAATGTTTTAAACATTTAGATGGTTTCTGATACCATACTCATATGTGAAGCATATTTGATATAAGAACTTACAGTACAAGCATTTCTGTGTTTAATTGCACCCTTAAATAGGATCTTTGGGCTGATGCAGTGTTACTGTGAAAATACTGGGTTGTATCCAGCTGTCTCCATCCACCAACAGAAGGGACACTGCTAACAGTATCATTGCTGGACATCCCCCTGTGTACCCCTACCAGTCTACTCTAGGGAGTTGAGGGGTCCTTGAGCAGATTTGCAGGGCAAAAGTGTATGGGGGAGGGGAAGTCCCACTGTGTAAGTAGATGTCTGGTTACACAAACTTGGACAGAGTTCATTACAGCGAAACTTAAATTGTGCACTCAATAGTTTTAATACAGAACCCAATAAATAAAAGTCCTAGAGCATGTATATGAGCAGTATACTGACATTTTTAAGATTACATATGCTGAGATTTAGATAGTTCTTCTTTGTGGTCTCTGTGCCTCACACAGTGGGGAATCTTCGCGCATGCGCAGTAGCTTTTTGGAAAGTTCCAGAGCTGAGCAGCTTGGCGGGAACCCCTCCCCCATCTGGTACTGAGCATGCTCAGTCCCACCAAGCCAACGGTCTCTCCTCAGTTTCTTTTTGTCTGCCAACCTGTTAGCAGCTCAGAAGGCTTCCTCCCTGTGCAGTTCTAATTCTTGGTTTTTCTTCACTCTTTCATTCATTTTTCGTCTCTTTACAACAAAAAACTGTAAGAACTCTTCCCCCTTCTTATGCTGTCTTTGTTTAAGTTGTGCATCTCTTGCAGCCACAAGGTTTTTCTTTCTGACACCCACCCCAAGTGCTTGTTCTGCCTCGGGGAGGGCCATAATGTTCGGGCCTGTTTTATTTGTAAGGATTTCACCTCCCAGACTCTGAAGAATAGAGCTTTTTGGTTGAAATGCTACTGCTGGGAGCAAGGTCTTCACCTTAAAGAGCAGGCATCTTCCAATACCACTCTTTCCACCGTTTCGGTATCGACACCTTCCACGACACCCTCTGCCTCGGTCCTGAAATTATCGGTAACAACTGGTCCCTCAGTATCAAAGGCTTCAGTACCGGTACCAACCTTTACCTCTCTGGCCTTACCATCGATATCTTCTTTACCAAAGATTCCAAAGCTCTCCAGGATGCCTATTCTCCCATCTGCCACTGGAGTTGCTCCTTCAACCTCGCAGCAGGCTCCCGTCCACCAGGCCCATAAGGTCCCTACCTTGGCAGAGCATAAACAGGTCTCATTGCACCACCCTTCTGCTTCCTCCAATAAGGAGAAAAGAAGAAGGAGAAGCATTGCTCTCCTTCTCCCGCTGCCCGTCCATCGGCTAATCGGCCTTCCTCTCTCGGTCCCTTACCGACACCTCCTCCGATGCAACCTGCGATGTCTACTGTTGAAGAGGAGGAGGTTCCCATCCTTTCACTGGTGCGGGACGCTGCCTGGCTCCCAGTGCTGTCGGTTCTGCTTGCTGTGGATTGCGCATCCGACTTGGACTGTCGGCCCTTGCCACCGGCCTCTCCGACTTGTTACTTCAGGCCACTCCAGAGATTAGTGTCCGCAGACTCCACTGGCCCCGGCCCTCTCTTCTGGCCGTCCCAAGTTGGACCGTCCTCCTGTTTCGGATGCACCTCGGGGCTATTTCCCGAGACTGGCCTCAACTTAGTGTGGCCCGCTCTCCAGCATGTGGTGAAAGGGGTAAATCCCCACGTTGTCGCGACTACAGCTACACTGCTTATGAGCCCTCGTTAGTGAGGGTTGACTTGCCTTTCTTGTCGGCCTTCTGTATCGCCCGGTACAGCCACGAGCACCTCTGGAGGGAGCAACCTGGCTCCTACCGCTCATACTCACCAGCCTATCATGACCGGTACCATCGCAGCATTTGTTGTTGGTCTCCTTACCTCTCTTGATGTTCATGTTCCCCATCACAGTCTCCTTCGGGATCTCATTACTGACACTCCCCTCAGTATCGCCACTCCATATCCCGTTCTTGGTCCCGATCAGCCTACTACCGACATTTGCCATCTCGGTCCTGTCACCGGTCCCGAGACCCATCATCTCATCATCGGCTCCTTGGGTGACAGCGACGGTGTCCTGGCCTCCGCCAGATACTCTGCGTCCACTCTGCCAACATCTCTGTCAGCCTTGTTGTCGGCGCAGTCTGTTGTTGCACCAATCCCAACTGTCCTACCCATTTCATCAGCATTGACCTCGGTACCGCTTTGCATTCTGACCTTGGTACCGGTGCAAATTCCAGTCTCGTTACCGGCTCTGACTGTTGTACCAGTCTCTGATCCTGCCCCAACAGCTGCTGTTCCTGCAACGGGACCTGCATGACATCGTTGCTCTCGATCCCCTTGCTCTTTGTCTCTTTCTTCTGGTTCTTATGATTCCAACAGTGATTCAACAGATTCTACACCGCGGTCTCACACCTCCCCACTTCTAGCATTTGGGGACCTGTCTCCTGATTCAGCTCCTGAGGACGTCATCAGTTCTCCAACATATTAGTCAGAATGGCCAACGCCTTGGGCCGCGTCATTTCTGGTCCTGCTGCTATGATACAGGACCCAGTATTCCACTATGTTGACACTCAGTCTCCATCAACGGCTCTGATTCTGTTTCTGCCCATCCAGCAGGAGGTTTTGAAACATCCTTGGGCCCAGCCAGCGTCGCCTCAACCGATCCCTCAACGCCAGGAACATCTTTACTGTATCCAGAAGAAGGATGCTGATTTCTTATTTAATCACCTGACTCCTAATTTGATTGTCGTTGAGTCATCCCAAACAAAAGGGGGCAAAAGGGCCCACACAACTCCACCTGATTGTGAGGGCCACCATCTGGATGTCTTTGGCCATCACTTCTACTCTGCCTCTTTGTTGATCACCAAGATTTCCAACACCCAAGCTTGCCTTGGCGGCCTATCAACGTAACATCTGGGATAAGTTTTTCCCCCTCCTTTCCCACCTGCCAGGTGATCACAGAGCTACTGCCATTCAGTATTTTAAAAAGTCTGTGGCTCTCTTGAATCAACAGATTTTGTGGTCCCAACACGCTGTTGAAAGTGCAGTGCGCATGATGGTGGGTGCGATCACCCTCTGCTGATTCGCTTGGCTCCGGTCCGCTGGGTTGACAGAGGATAGCAGAAAAAGGATTGAGGACCTGCCCTTTGATGGCCAAGGACTCTTTAATGTGACTACAGATGATGCTATGGACCATCTTATGAAAGCTTGACTGACAGCTAAGAAGATGGGCCTTCATCTGATGGCTTAGCCTAGAAGACCATCTTCATCCCATTTTTCATGGAGGCGTTCTTCCTACTCTTATAGGTCACGCTTTCTTCACTGCACATTTCACCAATCATCCTTGCCAGCTTCTTCCTGTTGCTCCTTTAGATGACATCAACCATCTTCCAAGAAATCTTCTTTGATGGCTAAGTCATGTTTTTTACTCCCCTTGCAGGTTGCCACCTCTGTCTCTCTTCCATCTGCCCAACCACCTATCTAGAACCACAGGACTGGGTCACCACCTCAACACCTGGCGCAACATCACTTTGGATTCCTGGGTTTTGACCATCGTCTGTCTTGGCTGCACCGAGTTTCGAAATACTCCTCCTCTCAGCATCTTCTACTCCACCCCTGCCAGTCTGGCCCTTCTCGAAGAGGTCGAGATCCTCGTCCTCAAAGGGTCCATAGAGAGGCTGCCACCCTCGGCCAAATCCACTGGCTTCTTCTCCCAGTACTTCACGGTACCCAAATCGGACAGCACTCTCCGACCCATCCTAGTCCTCAGGGGAGTGAACTCCTTCATTTCCCCCTGGAAATTCAAGATGGTCACCCTGTCCTCCATTCTGCCCTTCCTGAGGCATTGGGATTGGTTCGCATCCATCGACCTACAAGATGCCTACTTTCACATTTCTGTTCACCCCCACCACAAGAGGTACCTCCAATTTGTGGTCAGTGGCATCCGTTACCAATACAAGTTCCTCCTGTTTGGTCTGTCCACAGCCCCCAGGATCTTTACCAAGTGCCTAGGTCCTGTGGTATCTTATCTCCGCATGAAGAACGTTATGGTATACTCCTATCTGGACGATTGGTTACTGGTGGCATCCTGCGAACAGAAACTGTATGAGAATATCTATGTTGCCCTCTTCCTTCTTTTCGATCTCGGACTCAGGGTGAATCCCAAGAAAACCCACTTGGAACCTTCACACACCTTGGACTTCACTGAGGCACCTACCCATGAAGCGCACTTGGACTCTGTGACAGGATGCGGCGAACATCCTGCGCAGTCCGTCTGTTTCTGTCTGCAGGATCCAACAGCTTCTCAGCTACATGGTGGCTATGACGGCGGTCACCTACTTATCCCGCCTTCGGGCTCGCCCCCTGCAACACTGGTTTCTCCAGTGCTTCGATCCTCTGCTCGATGATCAACGACAGGATTCTGTGGGTCCCTCATCCAGTATGGGACTCCCTTTGTTGGTGGCTGTCCCTACGCCATCTCTTGTCAGGAATGCCGTTTGTCAGGCCGCAACTGATGCGTCCCTCCTCAGTTGGGGAGCTCACTGTCACAGTTTTGCAGTCCAGGGCCCCTGGGCCAGCCTGGAGATGCGTCTCCATATCAACATGTTGGAGCTCTTGGCAATCCTCAAAGCTCTTTGGGCCTTTCGGAACCTCATTGTCGGATGGACTGTCCAGATTCTGTCAGACAACACGACAGCTATGTGTTAGGTGAACCGACAAGGAGGCACTCACTCTTCCACCTTGCTCCATCTGGCTCTACACATCTTGAACTGGTGCATTCCACTATGAATACATCCCATCGTGGTCCACCTAGCGGGAAGGGACAACGTGACAGCTGACATGCTGAGCATGTGGGACACAGCATGCCACCACAAATGGTCCCTCTCTGATGCTGCCTTCCAGCAGATAGTGTCCCGGTGGGGCACTCCAACCATCAATCTCTTTACAACCGAACGGAACAGGAAATGTCCCCTTTATTGCTCAAGAGCCAGCCTGGGCCTCAGCTCTCTCAGGGATGCTTTCCAGTTCCCTTGGAGCAGGGAGTTCCTTTACATCTTCCCACCGTTTCCTCTCTTGGGCTGAGTGGCGGCCAAGATTGCAACGGACAGGGCAGATGCCATCTTCATAGCCCCTTATTGGCTGAGACAACATTGGTTCGGTCGCCTTCTCACCATCACACGGGGCCGCAGCATGAAACTTCAGAACGTGCCAGACCTCCTTTCTCACTCGGACGGTCACGTGCTGCACCCTGACATCCCTCTCCTCTGCCTGCACACTTGGAGGATAATGTTCTAGACTCTCCCGCTATCCAAGCTGTCTTCATGGCTGCAAGGAAGGAATCTACTCATAGATCCTATGAATATAAGTGGAGGAAGTTCATGGCCTTTGCCGTCTCCCGTGATGAGGCCACTTCTCCGACCTCCCTGTCAACAGTGCTTCACTTCCTCTTGACACTGCGGGACCAGGGCCTTGCTTTTTCCTCTATGAAAGTTTATGTCTCTGCAATTGTGGCTTATCAGCCAAGTGGTTCTCCTTCCTCAGCTTTTTTTCTGGAATACTACAGTCAAGCAATTCCTTAATGGCCTGCAACACCTCTACCCTCCTATCACCCCACTGCTTCCTCCATCGTCACTATTGCTCGTCCTTTCTCAGCTCATGCACCATCCCTTTTTGCCGATGGCCATGTCTGATGACCAGCTCCTTACTATGAAGACAGTGTTCTTGGTCTCTGTCACTTCAGCCAGAAAGGCAGGATAGCTGACTGCGCTGCGATCGCCACTCAACGTGCGCCATGCCCTCGCTTTTTACCTGCAGTGGACCTCAACCTTCTGTCAGACCCCCCACCTTTTCATATGCTACGGTCGGCACTGGAAAGACCACAAGGTCTCCACTCAATGTTTTTCCAAATGGGTTGCCCAGACAATTCACCTTGCCTATGAACTTGCCAGGCAACCTCCCCCAGCTCTGCTTCGTTCCCATTCCACTAGGGCCATGACCTCTTCAGTGGCCCTTCTCAGGGGAGTTGACCTACAGGAGCTTTGTCATGTGGCTACATGGTCCCAGCCTTTGACCTTCGTCCACCACTACCGCCTTGACTGCAGGGCAGGGCGTGATGCTCGGTTTGGTCATGCGGTGCTGTCTTCTGTCTTCTAGGACCAGAGCTGCCGTCCAACGGTAAGCTACTCAGTGTCCCATTGTGTGAGGCACAGAGACCACGAAGAAGAAGAACAGGTTGCTTACCTATAATTGTGGTTCTTCAAGTGGTCATCTGTGCCCTCACACACACCTGCCCAGCCTCCCCTCTTTCAGGTCCTTGTATTTATATATTCCTGTAATGCCGCCTCGATCCACTGGCAGAGGCGGGATAAAAATAAATTTTATTATTATTAAGGAGAGACCGTTGGCTTGGCGGGACTGAGCATGCTCAGTACCAGATGGGGGAGGGGTTCCCGCCAAGCTGCTCAGCTCTGGAACTTTCCAAAAAGCTACTGCACATGTGCAAAGATTCCCCATTGTGTGAGGACACAGATGACCACTCGAAGAACCACAGTTACAGGTAAGCAACTTGTTCTTTAGACTACATTCATGTGTGTTAGGGGCATAGGACCCCTGCAAAAATGGAAAAACCACAAATATTTATAAGCCCCCAAATTGTATTTAACATACAGAAAAAGTGCATGGACTGGCAGGGCGGCTAGGCGTGACTGTCAGTGCATTCCTTTACTTTGCTGCTCATTCACTTACAGAGGTGGAAGGAGGAAGGGGACAAGATGGGAGTGGGAGGAAGGAGAAAAGGGGGCACCCATCCCATCTCCTTCCTACTTGAGTGAGTCTATGCACACACACCCATTCTATTCTGTCCCCTTATCCTCTCCTGCCCAAATGGATGAGCAAGTGAGCAAATGCACGCACACGCCCTTCCTCTTTCTATCCCATCCCATCCCCTTCCCCCAGTAATCTGTGAATAATGAAATCCAGAAATGCTTAACCTGTAAATATGGAAGGGTAACTGTATTTTTTGACTTTTATTTGACAAAACCTGACAAGTGGAGTGCAAATTCTGTAAGTTAAAAAATAGATAATATTATTATTTATAATGTTGATACCAGTGTAGGCTTTAAAAAGCCTAATTACAATGTAGGGGAGACTTTTTGGTGAAGAGTGTCAACTAGTGATGGAAAGAGCTAAAGCTTTGGGCCCATATCAGAAATTTACCTGTGCTTAATGATGACAGATATGAATTTCAAAGACAGATGGGAGAGATATTTGGTGTTTCAGTTAACATCGGAGCATCTGAATGAAGTATTTGAGAATATCAAAAGAACCTTTATGAAGGTTAGACCAAAAGAAAATCCATTGAAAAAAAATCTGTAGCTGATACTACAAACCAGGTTGGCTTAATAAAAGTCTTAAAGTCAAATGCAGTATGTTTGTTTCCTGTGGAAATGGAGTTGATGTTTTTAGACATATGGTGGGAATGTAGCAAAGTAGGAGAATTCTGAAGGGGTAAACAGATAATTGGAGATTTCTAGCTTTATTGTGTACTTGTGAAAAACAGACAATTTGGAACTGCAGTTTTTCTGATTTTACTAGATGCTTATGTGCTGCCTAAACACCAAATAAAACTTTGATATGTAGATATTAGAAAACTGATAAATGGCCCACTGTGGAATTGTGTTTAAATCATTGTTGGTATACAAGTATAAAATTCAAACAGGCAGGGGTTGGGGAAGACTGTATGTAGCTAAAAAATTCAAAGAAATATGGGCTGCCTACTTAGAATTCTGGAGCTTAGAGAAACCAACTAGTGTTATCAGATGAATTTTTGTAGACTTACTATAAATAAAGACAGTCTTTTGAAATATTTCTCTGCCTTTGTTCAGGAGATAAACTATACAATCATGTTGCAAGTCTTTTTTTAAAAATAAATAACTTTTTGTCTTATTAAGTTTTTAATTTATAAAAGAATATCTGAGAATGCACCAAATGAATGTGTGTATAAATGCATGAGCATTTGTTTGCATTCATATGATTTTTTAAAATGCTGTGACACCCTCCCCCAAATGCACTGTAAACCCTATTCTGTAAACATAAAAGCTTCCATTGATGCCAATGGAGGCTTTTAAAAAGCTTGATTGCATCATGGGCAGTGCATAGATGAATGATGTCTGAACATTCAGCAAAGAGCCCATTTCAGCAATGTGGTAACCGCATCCACTGGTGGTGTAGCCCCTCTCTGTGTTTGCCCATTGGGAGTTTGATTCTTGGGCCAAAAAATGTTCTCTTTCCTGTTCTTTGTTTATGACAAATGGTGTAGCTGATGTGAGAATTCCCCATATCATCATGCTACTGCTTTAATGTGGAGTACTTTTCAAAAGCAGACATCCCCAGGTGGATTTGCTGCCACCACAGAGAAATATTTTGTAGCAAAATTTAAATACAATCAGCCTTCCACATTTGCAGGTTTCACTTTAATGGATTTAATTATTTGTGAGTTTCTCCAACCCCTCCCCCCCACCTCACGTGCCTCTTTTCCAGAGATACCTCTCCATTTTCACTGATCCAATCAGGCTTGCAGCCCATGCAGCACTTCTGGTCTTCCTCCTTCTCCACCAGCCATTGCCCGGCCAGCTAAGGACGGCTGACTGCCCAATATCTTAGCACCACAGACCCTCTCCTGATGTTCCTTAAATACCCAAGGAAGGAGATAGTCAAGACAGAGGAAGTATAAGCCCACCATGCCAACCCACCTCTTTCCCTGATCTGATTTGGCTCATGGGTGCCCACTGTCCCCAACCTGGCTCTGCCCCCTTCCCACAGACATGCACACATTTTGATATTTGCCATTTTCCCACTTTTGTGGGGGTCCTGTGCACCTAACCCTAGTGAATGTGGAGGGCCAACTGTGATAGTTTTAACACTTAAACTGTCTTCAAATTTAAAATATTGTTATTCTTTTTAATATTAATTTAGCAAACCTGATTAATGATTTTTCTCCAGATATACTTTCAAAAACATCAACTCCGTTTAATAAATCAAACAAAACCGGAAGTCAACAAGTGACACCATGGGAGACACTGGTTGTATTTGCGATGAACTTGAAACAATTAAATGTGCAAATGAATATGAGCAATGTAATGGGAAATACTACGTAAGTAAATCTGATCTAATAAGCATTTGATTTCTCATCTCTATGATAAAAAGAAATTATGTGTGTAAAAAACCCTTTGGTCCTCCTTCACTCCACACAATGTCACCTAATGCTTGAGGAGTTTGAATTCGGAGTTCCCTAAATATCATTTGTGAGGATATTGGTTAAATACATACAAATGCCAGTCCTTTTATTCTTACATTTTGCATTTGTATTTTTGATATATAAGAGGCAAACATGCTAGACTACAAGATTCTCCTTTTTCCTCCTTAGGTGGACTACTAGTGGTTTGAAAAGCCAGGGTCGTTTATCTGTGGGCAGTAACAGGGATCGGGAAATTAGCATGTCAGTCGGTCTGGGGAGATCACATTTGGATTCTAGAGGAGGTGTGGTTGGAGGGACCATAGATGTTAATGCCTTGGAGATGGTGGGTAAGTTATAAAATTAGCATTTCTTTGTGCTTGTTATTGCTTCCTGTAAAATTGAATAAGGATACGACCAATCTGTTATTAAACTTGGATAGTTATTATTATTCTTTTAAACGTTTTTACACTTCTTCTTGAGCTAGCATAAGATCTTGTATCTTCTAAACCAGAATGGATATGATACCAGTCAAGGTAGTACCACCAATTTTGCTCCCTTTACTGCAAAGCTTATGCATGGATGATTGTTTTTCAGCTCATATTTCAGAACACCCCAACCAGCAACCAAGTCACAAAATTCAGATTACCATGGGCTCTACTGAAGCACGAGTTGATTACATGGGGTCCAGTATTCTAATGGGTATTTTCAGTAATGCAGACCTTAAGCTACAGGATGAGTGGAAAGTTAACCTCTACAATACTTTGGATTCTAGTATTACTGATAAAAGGTATGTAGTTATTAATTTTGTTTTTTGCTATATCTAAACATGTATACATTTGCACCTATCTTTACAAATGAAAGAATTTTTTAAAACCTGCTTTCTTAAGGTATTGGTAAAATTTTTTTTACTTCTTTCTATTATTTTCATTTTTATATTTTAGTGAGATTTTTGTTCATGGAGATTTGAAGTGGGATATTTTTCAAGTAATGATTTCCAGATCAACCACACCAGACCTCATCAAAATAGGAATGAAGCTGCAAGAATTCTTTACCCAGCAGTTTGATACCAGCAAGAGAGCTTTGTCTACATGGGGACCTGTGCCTTATCTTCCCCCAAAGTCTGTGGTCAATACTGTAGAAAAAAGCTCACATCAACAGTGTATGTATTCTTTTCAGTCCTCTCTTATTAAATATTTTTATTTGAGACATAATGATGCTCTTTGACAGTTTTTATTATAGATGCCTTATACATTTAAGTTGTAGTGTTAGTATTACAACTTATATGTTTGCTAAATAAGGATGGGCATATTCCTCCCAGTTTGAATCAGATTCTCTTAGAATAAATTCAGCTATGTCGAAAAAATCAGATAGCTCAGTTTGTTTCCAAACACATCCAGAAAGGAATCTCTCAAACCCGCTTGCTTTTTCAGACTGTCTCCCACCTACTTATTGTGGCTGCTGCTGATACTGTGGTTTAAAAAAATCTTCTTCCTCTAATATTAGTAGTTCTTCTGATAATGGTAGTCCAGGTAAAACTGAGGCTTCTTGTACAGAAATATGGTAGACCTATCAATACCCAGGAAAACGGAAACTAGCCCCTTGGACTGACTGGGAGGGTGAAGAGAAACAGTATAATTCTTTTTGGATTCACTAAGACCCAAGCCAGAGAAGAATGAATTGTGATCCTGACTTTGTAGTTAAGGAGAGTGCAGTGAACCTGCAAAACCTGTTTCCATATTCATCTCAGCAATATACCTACTCGATGTTTTTTAAAAAGGGCACATTTCCTGCTGTGAGAAACCACAAGAGCATTGAGGTATACGTTCTTTGATGTGAAGACTAATTTATTTTGCCCAAAGGGAAGGCTGAAGCTCAAAATGCTTCTGAACATTTAATCTACACTTACATCAGCACTGCAAGTCATAAGATGAGAAAGCAGTTTGCAAGTCAGCCTGCTAATTCACTTTCCTAGCTAGTACACTTGACTATAGTATGTCTAACTGAGTGTGGCTCTTTCCATATATGTATATGTATATATATGTATATACATACCGAGATGGTCTATCTTTTTAAAAATATAAGAGCCATATCTAAGTGAAGGGTGCATGAAACAATTGTTGCCATTATTGCTACCAAGCTCTCCCATTTAAATGAATGCAAAAAGAAGGAAAAGCCTCACTGAATAACTGATGAAACTCTTCAACAGTCCAGAAGCAAGTGACAGAAATAAGGCCAAATCCTGAAGGTGTAGATATAATCCATCCAAATTCTAATAAAATCTACAACAAATTTGGATAATAAAACAATAGCTCACAGACTAGAAATATACATTCTACTACACAAGAAAGGGGACGCCAAGGAATGTAGTAACTATCAGACTAATTTCCCATGGAAGCAACATGATGGTCAAGATTTTACAACAAAGACTTTTACCATGTATGGAGCAAAAACACTGGTTGTACCAGGCTGTTTTCAGAAAAAGGAAGAGGCAATAGGGATCACATTGCAAATGTACATTGGCTAATGGAATACATCAAAGAAGTTCAGAAAAAAAAAACTAGTTTGTGTGTTATATACAGCAAAGCCATTGATTGCATAGCTCAAGAAAATCTATGGATCACTTTAAAAGAAACGGATGTGCTTTGATTGATCATCCTAATGCATAAGTTATACTTGGACAACAGGCTACTATCAGGACAGAAGAGGAATTGTTTCCAACGGGCAAGGCGATCAGACAAGACTACATTTTGTCACCCTAACTAATTTATACATATTATATGGAATACAGGATTAAACTGAGAGAAAGGGGGTGCAAAAAATCAAGGAAGAAATATTCTGATTTAAGATATGGAAATAATACCATGTTATTAGCCAAGATTTGTAATAACTCCTATGAGCCTTAAATACCCTAAAAGTATACAATCCTGTCTGATCTTCAAAGCTAAGCAGGGCTTGCCCTGGTTAGTACTTGCATGGGAGACCACCAAGGAATACCAGGTGCTGAAGGCTATATTTCAGAGGAGGGAACTGGCAAAACCATCTTTGAGTATTCTTTGCCTAGGAAAACACTATGAAATACTTAGGGTACTCACAAGTCCACAGGCAACTTAAGGGTGTGCGTGCACGCACGCACACACACACAGCTTTAAAGGGGATGTTAAAGATGTCAAAATCGTTAAATATTTTCTATCACTCAGCTCAGTCATTAATCAGAATAGAGACTGTGGTCAAGAAATCAGAAGAAGAATAAAACTTGGAAGAGCAGTGATAAAGGAACTAGATAAGATCTGCAAGTTTTTAAGTTGTATTGTTGAATAAGCCAAAATCATCCATGCCATAGTATTTCCAGTTTCTAGATATAAATATGGAAGCTGGACAGGAAGACAATCAACTCATTTGAAATGTGGTGTTGGATGACTGTTGTATAGATACCATAGATGACCAAAAGGACAAATAAATTATTCCTACAGGAAACCAACCTAAAATCTCACTAGAAATTTTTACAAAATGACTTTTGAGGCTATTTCATTTTGAATTCATCATTGTAAAAGACAGTAATGCTTGGTAAAGTGGAAGGCAGTAGTAAAAGCGAAAGACTGCAGCGTGGATGGATTGATTCAGGAAGCCACTGTCCTGAGTTCACACAGCCTGAACAGTGTGTTCTCTCTCAGTCATAGGGTAGCCTTAAACTGAAGCCATCTTGACGACATGTAACAACAACAGATTTCAGAAAAGTGGGATAATGTGTTAATGAAATCCTTGTTCATATTTATAGATCAGATTCACAGGTTTTTGATTATGTATATTATGTGATTGTATAAAATTAATCATTGTGGGTTTGATCCTCTCTGTATATATGTTTATGCTTTTTCCCTAGTATTGGATGCAGCACATCATCGCCACTGGCCAGGGGTTCTAAAGGTTGTGTCAGGATGCCACATATCTTTATTTCAGTTTCCCTTACCAGAAGATGGGATGCAATTTGGGGGCTCCATGAGCTTGCATGGAAACCACATGACATTAGCATGTTTCCATGGACCTAATTTTCGTTCAAAGTCGTGGGCTTTATTTCATCTTGAAGAACCTAACATTGCCTTTTGGACAGAAGCACAAAAAATATGGCAGGAAGGTATACATAAACATCTTTTTTGCAGTCTTTTATATAGCACCTTTCTGCTTTAAGTAGAACCTGAGAATTAACTAAATAGCTTCTTTGTATATTGAGTGAATGTTATTCTAAGTCTTTTTAGAAGCATGTCTCTGAGTAAAAAAAAATCAGTAAAGCCAGTATTAAATATCAATGTCTGGGAATACCTGCGTGAAGAGGTATATCTTGACTGCATTTTTCTAAGTCAAGTGCTTGAGGACTATACTTTTGCCTTTTTAAAAATCTGTTTATGAACATTATGTTACTGTTATTTAAACTTGCTGTAATATTTTTGTAGTGTGATTAAGTCATATTAACAATAAGATATGCAGCAGTAAAATGATCTAGCAGCAAAGCTCACCCTTTCTGTTATTGTCAATTACTTTGCCTTTTAAAAAAAATGTAAATTCCTATGTGTGAGAAAAGCTCCTGTATTCCTGTCTTTCCTCTTCTTTTCTTGTTGCGTCACTTGCAAGAAAAAAAGAGAGGGCTTGGGGCTGCATTTGGCCATCAGGCTGTTCTTTCTCCACTCATTTTTTAAGAGAAGGTAATTCTATGGGGACCACTTCTGACTTGCCATAGTCTACTACAGGGGTGGGTAAAGTGCAGCCCTTGGGCCAGATGCAGTCTCCCATAGCCATTCCCCCCACCCTGATTTTTTTTTCTTCAAATGCCTTCTAGCAGAGTCTGTAGGACATTTCCATTTCATTTGGATGCCCCCTTGGTCCCCACAAATCAAACAGAATTTTTACAAAAGAATGTTTTTGCCTGCCAATGCAGGAAGTGGTGTAGAGGGCATTTCCACCACATTGCCCCTCTTGCATTGGATGCCTTTTTATTATTTGTTTGTTTTGGTGGGAACAAGAGCAATAACGAGTATAGCCCTCCAACGTCTCCTGTGCTGTTTAATGTATCCCCTCACCCTTCAACAGTTGCCTACTCTTGTTCTGCTATATATAACCTGACTTAGAGGAGCTTCTAATTTCAGTGACTGGGCTGGTGTATACAGAAAGGAAAGACTCTCAGATATTTCCAAGGATGTTCATGGCCTCAAGCATGGTTAGGAAATAAAAGGCAGATAGTATAATTCCTTCCATGTTAATGTGCATGGTAAGAAGTTCCACTAATGTAATGGAAAATTTTAGTCACAATGGAATTCCACTAATGCCACTAACATCACATTCTTTTCACTGGCTTCTCAAATAAAGGTTGAGCTGCCATGGAATCTAGAGCTCAATCAGTTCAGACCCAGTTAGTTCCCAGGGTGCATGGGGACAATTTACTAATTCTTGAAGCTATATGAACTCCACAGAATCATACAATCTTAGAACTGGAAGAGAGCACAGAGCCATCTAGTCCAACCCCCGACAGTACTGTGACAGATGTGGCAGTGCAGTGTCCTTTAAAGCCCTGGGTCATCTTTCATATTGTGATGACAAGCCTTTAACTGTTCATTGGCAACCACCAAGAGAATGAAAAGATTAAATAAAATCCAAAATGTTACACTGTCTTTTAATTGACAATGCGGCTGCAGTTTGCTTTCAACTCTCTAGTTATTGCATATATGATTTAATAACTTATGCAAGCTTTCTAGTTTTTAAACGAAATTATATTCAGTATGATTATGTCATTTAATAAGTTATATTCCTTAAACTACCTCATCCCTCCAGGTTCTAGTGAGCATTCCACCTATGTTGTGCAAACGTTAGACTTCCATTTGGGTCACAATACTATGGTAACAAAACCATGCGGGGCCCTAGAAAGTCCAATGGCAACTATCACCAAGATAACAAGGAGGCGTCATGAAAATCCACCACATGGAGTTGCAAGTGTGAAAGAATGGTTCAATTATGTTACAGCTACCAGGAATGAAGGTAGAGTCTCTATTTTTACCAAATCTCTGCTTGCTCACCTGATTACTAGTTGTGGAATATATGCATGACAGTTCCATTACAAGTGGGACTTTTACCTGTGTGGGTAAAAACGACTGTATGCCATTATAGATGTTAGAATAACTGATGCTATAACTGACTTTATATAAGTGTTAAATTGGGGAGTTCATGCAGATGTCTCATGAACACAATTCTATTTATGGGATATTCCTGCTAAATTAACAGTGGGGATATGGTTTTAAGCCGTCTTGTCCTTCCTCCTGAAACTCCCTGAAACTGAAAAAACCTCTAAGTACTGCTGAGTCGTTTAGAAATGCAATTTATTACTCTCTTTCTAGAGTTAAATCTTCTCCGAAATGTTGATGCAAATAATCTAGAGAATAGCACAACTGTGAAAAGTTCCAGCTTGTTAAGTGGATTCAGAGGCGGTTCCAGTTATAATCATGAAACTGAAACTATCTTTGCCTTACCAAGAATGCAGCTGGATTTCAAATCCATTCATGTTCAACAACCACAGGAACCTTTATTACAAGGTAAACTAGCATATACACACACACATATACATGCTTAAATATATATATGGATGGATTTGGATCACATTTTAGAATAATTAACATATATATATGTGTGTGTGTGTGTGTGTGTTTGTGTTAATTGTTCTAAAATATGATGCAAATCCATATCATCAAATCCATGTCTCATATTAAGAGAACTCAACATAGTTCTACACCTGAGATAAAACTAAAGGAAAATTTAGTTTAGGAAATACAAAATGAGAATTTACACAACATTAATTCCTCATCATGTATTCCTCAAAGTTAAATAATAATTTAAGAAAAAGGAAGATAACCAAGAGTACCTTGATTTTTATGGAATATGTCACCAATTTATTAGTTAAACAGATAGGAGTGCTGTTTTTCACTCTCCCCTTCACATTTGTAGTTTCTTTCTCTTTTCCCTAAGAACTCAGATCCTTTCTATTTCTTTTTTTCCCCAGTCCCTAATTCTATATTCTTTTTTGAGTCCCTATTTTTCCTCACCTAGGCCATTTCTACACTACACTATTACAGTGCTTTTATTCCATTTTCGACATCCTGTGGAATCCTGGGGCTTGCAGTTTAGGGAGGGGCATTTAGAATACTCAGCCAGAGAGTTCTTTGGCCTCAGTAAACTAAATACTCCAAAATTCCACAGGGTGCTGAAAGTAGAATAATAGCACTATAACAGTATAGTGCGGAAATGGCCCTACACTCTTGGCACATTATTTCTACACCTTCTCCCACCCTCATTCTCTCAACCAGTTACCATTCTATGCAAATACACACCGCCCAGCATTTACAACTTGTACTCAACTTTCATACATATTGTTAGCCATACTTACAATCTAATATCACAGCACAAACATACAAATTATATTATTTATTTCATTATATGAAATGTACAGTACAAAACCAAGATAAACAAAGTACTTACCATGAAAATGTATGATGGAAATACATTGTTGTGTACATAGTCAGGGATTGCACTTCAAGATAAGTTGATAAATTATTAGTATTTTTCACTACTTACATAGAACTCTTACCTGCATTTTAAATATTTGCCATTAAAATTGTCTGTGTAAGCTTGTTTGCATGTAATCATCACTGCCGGAATGATGTATAGAACTTTATTACAGATGCCAGTGCTAAACCAAAGGTGGAGTGCAGTGTAGTAACAGAATTCACTGATCACATTTGTGTAACTATGGATGCTGAACTGATAATGTTCCTTCATGACTTAGTATCTGCTTATCTTAAAGAGAAAGAAAAAGGTATGTTGATCAATTTATTGATGAGATTTTGATCTTATCCAGGTGAGCTCATCTTCTGTTAATTTGTGCAGAAAACATTTTTGTGAGTTTGACAAAAGAAAAATAAAAGAAATAGACATTTGTGCTGAATTTGACACTGTGAAAAGGAATATTTTTAATTTGACAGAGTGGTTAGAGTTCTTGCCTTGAGCAGGATTATAAAATGCTGTTTCACGATGAATTAATGTCAATTATAAGAACTGTACTCTATTATGCATTGATTTGTTTTATACTGCTTAGCAAAACAAATTACTTTAATAAGAAATATGAAGTAAATGGGATTGCACTGGAAAATTCATTGCGTTGTGCACATATGAAAAGATAACCCTTATCCAGATGGACTTAAGAAAATTGACTTCTGGAGTGTTTTTTGATCCCATAAAAATTCTCAGGTATTTCAGGAGATAAAATTGTTCCATGTCCACAGGAGCATTTTTAGGTGTAGATTGTATGTCACAGGTATGGAAAATACATCTCACAGGCTGCATGTGCATCTGCCCCCAAAACTGGGTTTGAAGGCCACTAGCCCATTAATATTTTTTTTTAAAAAAAATACACTAAAGGTTTTTTTTTTGCCTTTTTTTTTTTTTGCAGAAAGTGAACTGGTATGGTGCAGTTATGTATAAGAACATTTTAAGGCAAAAGAGAGCAGTTCAAGGTCCCCTGGGGGGGCAAGGTTAGTCCTCCAAACCCCAGCCAGTTGCCCACCTCTGTTCAACACTGTAGAATTAAGAGTATTCCACAATACTCCAAAACATATACACACCCAAGACAAAACATTTGTTTTGAGTAGCTGATGGAGAGAAATGTTCCCTAATGAAGAGCAACTTTTGTGCCAACCATACTGTAGGCAACCAGAGCATGTCATATGTAGGATGTAGAAGTAACCCATGCTTATGTGTGTGTTACTGTACTGAAATTTGCCAACATTCATCAGCTCTTTTGCAAGCAGACTTTCTGCCAGTTCCAAGTTTATTTTTTTTTCCTTCAAATTTCACCCAGTGTGGAATTATACTTCAACTAGTGTTTGTAATCACACTGTTAATGAACTGAGCTTTTCATGATGATATCAGCCTACCTGCCTAGTAAATCTCTCCCTTTAGAGGACATGATGTCTAGCAGCAGCAGCAGCACCACACTTCAGTGCTATATTTTCTTGGTTTACTTGGAATATACTGTTAGAATAGGCATTTACTTCTGAACTCAGTCAGCTGTTCATCAATGCTTAGATCCATCCCTCATGTATGCCATATTCAGAGCAACCAAATAAACATAGTCCATAGGTCCCAAAAGGCAGTCCAACTTACTAGTGACTCTATGCATTCCTCTTGTATTCCTGTTACTGTACCTCAAGGACCTTGTGAATGCATCAAATCTTTTCAGACTTATCACTGCTCTTATGGAGTAATACTCTGAGAACAGATACTGTTATTCCTCCAGGGTTTCATATTGTCCATGATAGATCCTCATCAGGACTACCAGACTATGTGTGTCTTTTGTACACTAACATCAAGGGGCCTCCACACTTTGATTGCTGTAAGGTTCTTCTTGTTCCACACTGCTGCTTGTGTGGCAAAGAATGATTTATGGGAGGAGCAGTTTGAAAATTTCTGGTACTGCTCTATATGCTCTTCTTTATAGGTTCTTCCACCTCTACCACTCATGATATCAATATCTGTGCTGGGTCCTTACAGCACAGGATGAAGTCATCATGCACTTGATTCCTTCCCACCTTTGAGTTGGAGAGAGGAGTAATTTCTCAATAAGGCACTCTGACCAGTTCAACTACATCCTGTTTTAACCATAAAATGGCATGGGAAGGTTGTTTTTTGTTTTGGTCCAGAGGAATTTCATTTTGTGTGACAAAAAGTACCCCAGTAGCAAAATGGGGCAGAAACATAGGGGACAGTTTCTGTCCCACTATTCTTTTTCATCTGTGAAAACAAAACAAAAATGTACATTGTAGGTAGCGGCAATTCATGGATATTTAAAAACCTTGAGGTGACAATGCTGTAAAATTCCACGCTTGTATATCCAGTTCCATGTGACTTCTGCAACAAAACATTACTCTGGTGTACTAAAATATCCCATTAGATAGGAGGAAAGTTAATGAGCAGGTAGTATTTTTGAATCAGCATAGTGTAGTGGTCTGAGTGTTGGAGCAGGGCTGCAAGAAACCAGCGTTTAAATCACTGCTTAGCCATGAAAATCACTGGATGACCATGAGCAAGTCATATTGTGTCAGCCTAAGAGGAAGGCATTGCAAACTCTTCTGAATAAATCTTGCCAAGAAAACCCTATGACAGGATCACCAGAAGTCACAGTCAGCTTCAAGTCACATAACAAGTATTTTTAATGTGTCTTATGCCACTTAATTTTGTTGTAACTACAGGAATTTATAAATAAAATACTGTAATGTGATTCAGGTATGTGCATTCTTTTTAAAAAAGTGACTATTTGTTTTCATAAATAGGGCTCAATATCATTTTTATCTATAGACCTATCTTTGTGATGTCTTTGCTTTATAGTAACAATTCATTCTGAATTCCTAAATTGAAAAATTTGCTATTCTTCTCTCTTTTTTTTAAAGCCATTTTTCCACCTCGCATTTTGTCTGGTCGGCAGGGGCAAAAAAGCCCTGTCAGTGCACTTGATGATAGTTCTGCTGAGAGAGAGTCAGAAGAAAGTATTACATATACGACTGTGGACTGGAGAGAATTTATCTGCAATACGTGGCATCTGGAGCCTACACTTAGGTGCGTATTGTTAGACTTCTCCACCTTTCTCCTCCAAAATAGCACTCAAGACAGCAAACAATAAAATCATATAAAACATTATTGAAAAACAACAAAATTAATTAAAATTAATTAAAAATACTGAATTGAAAAAAATAATTACCAGAGACCAGTTAGAATAAAAAGAATGGAATTAACCTTGATAGAATCCTTTCATTTTGAATGCCAAACTGCTGTACAGGGAAGATGCTGAGTTGAATGTAAATGGCATTGTCGTGGATGCGTTGGAAATTCATTTGTGGAGGGGACCGGGGGTGTTTTTATAGAGGTATCTGGAAGCCATTGCCTTCCATGATATTTGAATTATTTATGCCATGCCCCATGGGTCTCTTAACTGGGCCGTTTGTTTGATTGGATCATGGGTCATGACCACATTCACACCATGCTTCCTCTTTGGCTCTTCTACATTTAGAAGTTCTCACCATTAATAGCAATTTCTGAGAGTAGGGACAGGGGCTTCTGACCATAGAGGTTCATCTAGGGCTGTGAAACTGCTCTCTGATGTTGGAAGAGCATTTCTTATGTTTCCCATTGTTACTTAGTGGTTGTTTATGTTCCATAGGATTACACCATTAACTTTCCAAACTAAAAGGCAGAAAGGGATCCATTTAAACAAAAATAAACTGGTACTTGTTGGTTATTAAGTATTCACCTCTTTGCTGTGACTTTTCTAAATAAGGTCAGGTGCAACTCACTGCCTCCAAAAATCACATAAGTGAATGAAGCCCTCCTGGTCCACCTGTTATCATGGTCATCCTGTATACTCCTCCTCACTCAACAAAATATTTTATAAGTTATTATTAAATTGTCATAAAATCAGTTGTCTTGAGGAATATGATTTATTAATGGAAACAGTTGATATGATTGTCTTTCTTTATCTAAATACTGAGTTTTAAATTGTAGATTAATCTCATGGACTGGAAGAAAAATTGATCCAGTAGGGGTAGACTATATTCTTCAGAAATTAGGCTTCCATCATGCAAGAACTACGATTCCAAAATGGCTTCAACGTGGAGTCATGGATCCACTGGACAAAGTTCTGTCTGTTCTTATCAAAAAGCTTGGCACTGCACTACAAGATGAAAAAGAAAAGAAAGGAAAAGACAAGGAAGATCACTAAAACTATCCTAAAATTAACGGGGAAGACCAGATTTTATATTTTTTTTCTGTTTTAAAATTTGTTCAGTTGTATTACTTCATGAATTACACTGAAACAGCTTTTTGCTACTGTATTTAAAACGAACAATATTGTGAATAACTGTTTACTGTGGTACATGGTGCCATTTTGTATTCAATCTAGCACTGCATGACCAGTGTTTGTGAAGAAAACCATAAAGCTGCTGTTTAGCATTCATAATTGTATTATGTGCAATATTCTACATCTCTAAGCTACAAATTAACTGTGAATTTTCATAACTTCTACTTGCCATAACACTGAAAACTCCTTTGGATAATGTGATTCCATGAATGGCTTTTTCTTGTTGATGTAGATTGTATAAATTCTGTTTGTATATAATTTATGGAATAGTGATTGCCATTGTGAGAAATCATTTTAAGTTTATTACCCTTGGAATAAAAGTTAATGTCAAATTCAGTCTTCTTAATATTTTTGTACATAGAAGCACTCATAGGTCAATAGTGAGTTGAGCTGAAAGTAACTGTTACATTAAATACAGTGTAATCAAAATTTCATCCAAAGCATTCAGGGCATTTGAAGTTATATTGTGGACTGTGCAATGCAACAATTAATTCAGACTCTCTAAACATATTATTAATTATGCAAGTTTTAACTATGTAGTGTTCATTTGTTTCATAATGCTCGGATGCAAGTCTCACATAATTTAGAAGTTTAACAATGAAGTAGTAACACAATCGAATGGGATAAATTATGTTACTTATTGCAGTTTCTACCTCATACTCTAAGATACATATTCCAGAATATGAATTAGCATGAAGTTATCTTATAGATATAAAATCTTTTTTAAAAAATAAATAAATCCTGTATTTAGAAGTAATTTGGAGATATAAACTGACCACAGGATTTTGTTTTACCCGACACTTTTTTCTAATGTATGAAACAGAATAAAGTGTAAACATAGGAAGCAGTCTTCTATTGGGTCAGACTTATTTGTCCTTCAAGTCTACTGTTGTCTACTGTCATCACTCCCAGGGTCTCAGCAGAGATTTCCTGATCATTTGCCTTTTTAACCAGCTACTGAACATGGGAGCTTCTGGACACAAAGTGACTGTTCTAGCATCAAGTTACAAATCCATTCCCAAAATAAGTAAATCATTGCCATTAAATTATGTTCTTTCTGGACAGCATTCTTATGTATTACTCTTCACAATGTACTGGAACACTGCCATCGAAAGTACAGGTGACTGGGGAATCATCCTCAATAATCCACATCTCCCTATACAAGAGTTGGAATAGCCTCCAGGTATGAAGAATATACCTTGTTGACAAGACTCCATAAGGTGACAGCATATTAAGTGCCTCCTCAAATACCAGGTTGTGCAGTTGCTGCTCAGCCCCCAAACTGTTAAAAGTAACATGTTTCACTAGCAGTGAAAAACTGATCATTGAGAAAGCAGATCTTTTCTTTCTGAGAATCTTCCAGCACTTGTGTAAGGACAGGCTGGCTGTCCAGAAGCCAAGGTTTTCATATCCTATGGGGTGCGTCTAAAGTGATCTCTGCTGATAGCTCTTAAATTATCTGAAACCCTGTGAAAGCAGAGGATATATGTACATAAGAATAAGTACCCAAAGTGTCCTGTGCATGGAAGTTCTGACATGAACTGTGGCGCCTTAGATTTTTGTAGTGATGATCAAGTCTCTTGCTCTCCAGAACATCCAATGAATTGTTTCAAATCCTGGCTGTGCAGAAACCATTTTAACTCTTGGACAAACATTCAGTTGAGTCAAGCTACCACTAAATGTGTCTTCCTGTGATGTTCTGTCCTAAATGAACAAAGATGTACTTCTGGCCAGCTCATAATGGGACAGGCTTCTTGGTGGATGTCATCCCTATTGGATGACAAAGTGTCTTTGCTGATGGCAAGCTGTGTTGCTGAGACATTTTGCAACCTCCATATCAGGGAGCAAAACAAAAAGCATTTTTTATTTTTATTTCAGTGTCTAGCACACAGCTTTTGCCAGCATAGCCAATGCTGAGGAATGCAAGCAGTTGCAGTCCAACCCTTGCAGGGCTGCTTGATTCTTACCTGAAGAAAGATGCTAGCCATGTAATGATATCACTATAGCCCCTGCTGCCTCACTAAACCACCAGTAATGCTAGAATCTTTAATGCAGAGTTCATGTGAATTGTTCTTGGGGAGGCAGCATTTCTCTTTTCCAACTTCGAAATCAGCTGACCACTGTCAGTATTTTTTTTTTTTGCCATTTTGTCAGTCTGTGTGGCTCCCAGAGGGTCCCAGGTTCAGAAAACTGGCCCCCAGATCAACTGTAGTTTCCCACCTCTTGTTTAAAGCAAAGTTATGGCTGGATCTATACTCACCAAAAGTGAGAAAGCAGAGCTCTCCTCTCCTCTGTTCTTTTCCAGGTAACTGCTTCCGCAACCAGCATGGCCACATTTCCAAATCTGAGTTGTAGCATTGCAGCCTAGGTCTAAGAATGTTTATGTGGAAATAGGTTGTTCAGGTCACCAAGACTTATTCCATAATAAGCATACTCCCTACAGAAAGGAAAGATACTGTAGTTGGAGAAAGCTGGCTGTAATACAATGGTTACAAGCAGAAATGGGCAGTTGTGCCCTTCAGATGTTGCCCTAGCCAGCAAAGCCAAGAAGAAAACTATAGCCTAAATCCAACAGCTAATCCCTGATGAAGTAGTCTAATGGCATTTACTATGTGCTGATTTATCATCTTGCAATGGATCTAATCTATCTGGCATTAGCAATTGAAGTTGGCTGTAAGAGTTTAAATTCAAGAGGGCTCATGTTGCTCATGTCTGAGCAGAGGCTACACTAGTTCTTTGATAAAGCATCTGTCTCAAAAGATGCCTTAACTCAAGAGGCACAATGCATGCTGTACATGGAGAAGATGCCTGGTAGGGCTGTACAGTCATCTCTTCATATTTGCTAGGGCTAGGGGCACAGGGCCCCCATAAAAGTGGAAAAAACTTGAATAACTCTAGGCCCTCCCAAACCATATTTAACACAGAAAAAAAGTATGATCACCATATTCAACCCACTGCGGATTCCTTTGAGGCATCAGGGTTCCTTCACAAGGCAGAAGTGGGTGGCTGGTGGGGCTTAGTGTCACCTCTGCTGCTACCCCACACCATTTTTAAGAGGGACTTACTAGCCTCATTCAGTTTTTCAGTCTTACAAGTCTTGTAGTCCCTATTAAGAATGGCATAGGGCAGCAGCAGACCTGACAGCAAATAATCGGTGAATAATCAAATCTGCAAAAATGAAACCCACAAATGTGGAGAGCTGGCTGTAAATGATTTCTTTTTCAGTATAGCAAGACAGAACGAACCAATGCCTTAATATATCAGGCAATAGTTTATGGTTCCATTCTGTGACTGAGTGAGGTGCAGTCACCTTTTTTCTATCCTCTACCTGGGATTAAAGTTCCATTCCAAATGAGTGGCATCATAAAGACCATAGATCAGTGGTGGACAATCATGGCCACATGGGCCACTTTTATGCCCAAAGACTCCACAGAAGTTGCATGGATTAGTGAAATATAGAACAAAACATAGAACAAAACCCCCTCCAAACAGTTCTGGTTCTCAAAAATGGGTAATTTTGATGTTAAGCAGCAGGTTGCTGCGTAGTTGTTTTCTTGCTCCAGTTGAAGGCCCTTTGCTGACAGCGAGTTTTAAATCATCTGCCTCACACACCGTGGAGGACAGGAAAATGTTACGGAGCTTGGCAGCGTGCTGCTCCTCAGCAGGTCACTGCGTAGTTGTTTTCCGCACCCTTGCTCCGATTTCCACGTCCAAGAGCCATCATACAACGGTCATCTGGACGGTACTTTATTTATTAGTGTCCGACCCCAAATCATTGGTGCTATGGTACACTTCATCTGTCAGGGCCGTTTTTGCTTCAGAGGCTTTTCAATTGCCATTTCTCCTCCTTCAAGTCTCTTCTCTCCAAGGCACCTCAAATCTAATCCGATATCTATATTTGTTCCTATATTGCCAGAGAGGGACTTAAACGCGTCTTACTGCACCTCAGGAGAAACAAAAAACTGCCAGGAGAAGGACAGGAGTCAGTTTAACGGTTTTGGAATTCTAGCTCGAGGACGGCTCCTGCGTCAGGCTGGCATGAGGATCAAAACCCAGGCCTAGTGGATTGATCCTCCTGTCAGCCTGAGAATGCAACTATTTAAAAGGTAATTTGTTATACTTGGGAGTTTCTAAAATCAGCAAGGAATCTCATTTTTTTCAGTCTAAAAATTTTTGAGGTGTCAGGGGACAGAAATATCTGGGTGCATGTTTTGCTAGGGTCACACTTTGTCCACCCTCGCCGTAGATAATGGTTTGATCCACTTACATCTTCAAGTTAAGGAAAAGTTTTATTTGCATTCAGAGCCCTTTATATAGGTAACATAGAATTGCCAAAACCCCAAATAAATGGGTGGTAAACGTAAATCAAGACTGAATTTTCACTAGAAGCTGAAATGGAGGTTTCTCTGGGAAGTGCTTCGTGTATCGTTTCCTGGGATGGGTGTTGAACTACATGGTCCGCTGCTGTCCTTTCCAACTCTCTAATTCTATAAAGTTTTTGTATTTTGGAAACACCATGCAGAAAGCGACGCATTGGAAAAAATAACACCGAAGAAAGATGAAGGTAGAGGAACAAAATAAATAAATAAAAAATGGATTGAGTCAATGAAGACAACGCCCTGAACTTACAATATCTGACATAAGACGTAAATAAGACCTTCTGGAGTTTACTACTGTAGTCAGTCAAAACTGGCTCGAGGACTCTGCCGCCGTTTCTGCACTAGACCGTTACAGCGCTATTATTTCACTTTCAATACCCGACGGAATCCTGGAGAAGCGCTAACCCTACAGGCTAACTGGCCTTCATCTTCAATTTAAGCTGGACGTTTACTCCTGGTGAAAAACAACGCCTCGGTCCCTGTTAAAGCTCCCCCTCTTTAATCAACCCCGCGCTTCCCTATTCCGCAACGGGACGAGGCAGACTCGGGTTTTCGGCAGTCCCTCGCCCGCACTTCTTGCTTCCATAACAAAAAGCCAAGCACGCTCTGCCAACCCCCACAGCTTCTAACCCGCGCGCTGAAGACCCGACCGCTCACAGCCGTTAGAAAGGCGGGCCTTGGTCAGGCGACGGGCGGCCGTGCGCGTGAGCCACACCCAGCGTGAAGGCGAAGACGCGGGCTTTTGCCTCACGAGGCCTTCTCGAACCACGAGAGGAGGAGGGGAAGGAGTTTAGCCTTCGGGCAGGTGGGGTCGAGCGCGTTCCTTTCGTGCTCGGGGAGTTTTCTTGAGGGGCGACGGCGGCTTCGTTAAAGCGTTGGTTGGTCAGGGCGAAAGCTAGTGTCGTCTTTGAAGGGGGCCGTGGCGGCACAAGGTACGCCAGCTTATGTTATGTGGCGGAACTATTCAGCACCGTGAAGGGAAACTAGAAAGGTAGGGGGCGAACTGCTCGGGAGGAGGAGAGGCTTAGGTGGGTCTTTAGTTTGGGAAACGCTCTCAGGTAAGACAGAAGGAGGGGTGGAGGAAGCCCCCGTGCCTCACATAAGTGGTTTTGAATCACGCCGATGAAACCACCGTCTGGCCGAGCTTCTTTTGCGGCCGTTTTTCTTTATTTTTTTATCAGTGGTGTGGCTATAAAACGGGACACACTTGAAAAATTGTTATTTTCTCTCACTGCAGTTCCCAGAATCCTCCTGCCTGGGGTTTCTTCTGGGAGTTGCAGTCCAGACAAGTAACTTGTTCCGAGCGGCGAGGCGTTCACACGCTCTACTGAAACCGTTGCTGTTAATAAAATGTGTTTCGTGTTTAGGTGAGGCGAAATGGCGAGCGACTGGCCTCCGGGTTCGAGAGTGCCCAGTTTTGCCCAGATGCTGAAGAAGAATTTGCCTGCCCAGCCGACGCAGCCTTCTCTTCAGCCTTCAACTCAGTGGTTTCCACAGGCAGAGAATGCCAAACAGATGTTTTTACCTAACGAAACGTCGAATATTTCTAACCTGGCGTCTAAGGTTACGCCCATCACAGGTTGGTGTGTGGGGATCACGTTTATGTTAGTTGGCCTTTTCCAGTTCGCTTCTAAGGAAAGATGTGGTCATTTGTTACTGGTAGTATGGAAAGGCCTGGTTGATGTGCAGGGCTGCTTTGGAAGTGACTTGCTTCACTAATTTGCAGGGTTTTTTTTACCCCACCCCTCCTAACTGAACTGGCAGTCATGTACAGCCTTACTAGTTTTGCTGGATCTTTCCATGTTTAACATAAGGCTGTCTTCCAGATTAGCATTTGAGATAGAGGTATTTTATAGTTTTGTTTGACTTGGCCATTCAGATATTTTGGCAATTTGTTTTTCCCCAGTATTCTGACAGATGGGTTTTCATGGGGAAGTGCTATACTTTGTTTTTTGCAACTTGATTTTACTGCTTCAATTTTTTTTTAAAAAAAGTAAGATAAATAGGATTATTTAATTATCCTAACCTTATCTTCAGATATGAGCTGTGACTGTGATGCTCACTAGCAAAAGAACCCCATAATAGCTTTATCAAGTATTTAGTCCTTCCTTTTAGGCTAGTAGAAATTCCCAATCTAAATAAGCAATTTTTTGAAGTATGTTTTTGACCATCCCAAGACTTCCACCATCTGCAGCTACATGTGCAGTTGTAAAAAACCTTTGTACTTATCCTCTATTTGACTCTTAGGGTATATATATTTTTTTGGTTAAATGTAGTGCTTGTATTTTAAAGATTTTAAAAAGGAACAACCTTGCAAATAATGGTTTAATTGAAGAGAGGACCAGTGATTCAGTCATTTTTAACCTTGCGTTCATAAATTATTGGTGACGATCGTACATAACCAAACGTAGATGAACTGTCAGAAATTGCTCTGTGTCATTTAAAAAAAAAAAGGTAGGGTAAGTGTTGTGATTCATGGAAAACATCTGCCCCCTTATGTTTAATTATTGTTGAACGCTGTGTTATAGGGCAAGTTCCAGACTACCAGTATTCCAAGGCAGCACCTGTTGTTCCACTTACTTCACTTCCTCCCAAGAAAATTCCAAAAGAATTTATCACAAAATATAAGAGAGGGGAAATAAATCCAGTGTCTGCTTTGCATCAGTTTGCACAGATGCAACGTGTACAGCTTGAATTAAAGGAAACAGTGGCTACAGGCAAGTGATTTGTTAACTTTCAAAACAGAAAATTTGTAAGGAATCTGCATTGTGATCTGACAGTGAGACTTGGCAGGTGGTGAATGCTGTTAGAGGTAACGGCATATCGTGAGAAGAAGTCTAGAGAATTGCACTTAACTGTGAATGAGCTGTGTGCCAATGTTCCTCTCATCAAACTTGCTGTTCCACATGAATACTGTAAATGTTTAGTGAGTTGCTTTGAATTGCAACCACTGAGTATTACTTTCTCCCTCAGCTTCACAAGCTTATTTCAGTAGCTTGATGTACTGGTGAAAGTTTAAGTTCCTTGCTTGCTCTTCTGGCATTTTATACTCTTTTCTGTATTGTCATTCTTCTTTATAGTTCATATAGTTAAAGGTTTTAGAAAGATGTCTTGCTTTTTGTTCAGTTCCTAACATGTGCATTGTCCCTTGACATTTACAAGTTTCTCGTTCACAGATTTTATTATTCACAAGTTTGTAGCTCTTAACACACCCACCCATCCTCTCCATCTCCATTCCAGAAATGCTAGTGGGTATGAACTGCTTGCAAAATCAGATTGAATTGAGTGGGTGCTAAATGTAATCTGATTTTGCAAGCAGCAGACACCACTGGCTGGAATTTCCATGTTCTTACTCTCCTAGCTTTCCCTCCATCTCCCATGGTATAAACAGGGATCCTGGGGAGCCTCCACTCCCTTTCCCTCTTCGCTTTCCCTCTGTTTCACATCCTTTATACAATTCCATCTTCTAGCTTCTTTACGCATGTTTCTGGACACATACACTGAATTAACATACTGGATTAACATAACTCAGTGGGATCTGTTGAAATGATGTGAGATGGAGGGAAAGCAAGGAGGAGAAGGGGGTGGAGGATCCCAAGCAGCTGCCTTCAAAATCCCATTCAGTTGTTTGGTTTCTAAATGCTGCATAAAAGGTGTGTGTGTGTGTAGAAACATGTGTAAAGAGGCTAGGAGATGGATCTGTATAAATGGAGGGAGAGCAAGTAGGAGAAGGAGTTGAGGATCTTCAGGCAGATGCTTTCAAAATCCCATTGAGTTGTGTATCTTGTAAATGCTGCATAAGAGGTGTGGGATTTTCCATCTCTTAAGATTCTTTACACATGTTTCTAAACACACATCTGTTATGCAGCATTTAGAAGTCACCCTACTCAACAGGATTTTGAAGGCAGCCGCTTGGGGTTCTTCCACCCCTTTCCCCTACCATTTCCTACTGTCTGTACACATTTTTCCGAACACACACATCTCTTACCCAGCATTTAGAAGCTACACAACACATGGAATCTGTTGAAATGATGTTAGATGGAGGGAAAGTGATGAGGAGTGGGTAGAAGATCCCCAGCCAACTGCCCAGGATAAGTAGGGGGAGGTGGTAGATTGCGGTTTCTGTTGCTGGTGTCTTTATTATCGGTTTGAGTTTGCCTGCTCTGAGAATCTGGGAAGAAAGTGAAGTTGAGGTGGGTGGTGTTTTGTTTTTGTTTTTGTTTTGTAGAGGGGAGTCAGGTGGGAAGAGGGGGAGTAGGAGAAGGGAGGTGAGCAGCCAGAGGCAGCTTGTAAGATCAGCTCCATTTTACAGGTAAAGGTATTAATGATTTTTTTTTTACTTTTGTGCCCCTAGCTCTTGAAAATGTCGAGGAAGAACCATAACTAAAAACATAATTTTCACTAGAAGTGCAAACAAGCACTCATACTTTTGCTGTTCAGAGCATAGATGTGTTTTGTGCAAGATGCAAGGTTATCAAAAAGTTGTTACTTGAACATCTGTAAAAGAATTGGTTTCCTTGAATTACAGATAAATTGAAGCTTGAGGCTGTTAAAATTCTATAGAACAGCATATATGGGTTACAAGAATTTTAAACCCTCACTTGTATGTATTTACATGAAGCTAAATATAATACTAAACTTCTACTCTGTATTTTAAAGGCAATCTTGTGGGAATATACTTTGCTTTTTGTGCTGTGGTTGATGGTGTTCAATACAAGACTGGATTGGGACAAAACAAGAAGGAATCAAAATCAAATGCTGCAAAACTTGCTCTTGATGAACTGTTGCAGCTGGAGGAGGCAGAACCAAAAGGTCTAGAAAATCCAGGTAAATTGTTTTAAAAAATGTATATTTTAGAGCAAAGTTTATTGTCTAAGAACTTTCCCAGTATGTTGCAGTCTTAATGCTTGAGAGAGATCCAGATGGAGAGGTAGGATTTTATTGCTGCTTTTCCCAGAGGGACCAGTATATATTTGCATTTTACTAACTGCTGGTTTTGTAGTCTGTTTGGATACTGTGTTTTGGTACAGTATGGTCTACCTATGTTACAAATCCTGGAACATTTTCCCATGCAATGCTTTGTGGAGGAACCTCTGAAAGAGTATTTTTACAAGCAGAAAAATAATTGCTGTTTGTGGTCTTTGAACTGTGTGTGCTACTTGAGGGGGGGAAAGCTTTTGATGGGGTAAGTATAGATTGCCTCCAGTATTATCATGCAAAAAAAGAAAAATGATGTCATCTTACAGCCTAAATCCTTTTGGTTGTCCCACTTAAATACACACATCGAATCAGTTGCTGGATGGTGAGTGACCCCATGTGAATCCCATTAATTTAATTAGCTTAGTCTGGTAGGACTGTCAGTAGAATTTAGGCCTGTGTTTGCCATTTTCACAACAAGGTGTTCTCTTTACAGGTCCTCCCAGAGACCTTTCAGAAACTGCTGTTGTAGCTGAACCTCAGGTTACAATTGAATCTGACCACACTTCACGGATTCCTTACGGTAGGAATACTGAATCTTCTTGGCATACAAATGTCAAGTTCTGTTAAATGCATATACTACTAAGATAACACTAACATAGAGAACAGAGGGATAAACCAATCACCAACTTCAAATACAGATACCAAAATCATTGTGAGTAACATGTTTGTAAGCCTGTTTTTGTAAACCTGATTTTCTGACTTCACATTAGAAGAGGACTACCAGTTTCCAGATAAGGAATGAGGATAGCAGTGTCCCCTTGAAACTCCCAGTAGATTTATTCTGTATGTTTAAAAAAATCAGGGTTACATATTTATGTTTGTATTGGGAACATTGCATTCTGCTTTTCAGCTGTGAAGCTACGCTTCACTATCCAAAACAATGTTTTTGTCTCTGCAGTTCAGTTTCTCACAGTGTCTGCAGCCAACTACTCTACAAGTCGAAATGGATGGTGTGAAGCAGATAGGTTTCTTACGTAGATGATTTGTGTCATGGGAGTATGGCATGTGTTCCAGTTCCCTCCTAGAGAGACTAATTGCTTTTTAATGCTAGTTATGTTATGGATATGTTACCAGCAAAACTTCAAGTGAATTTTTATTGGCTCCTGAAAAAAATAATTATTAAACACTGGTTACGTGACTAACTAGATGAAGGTCACTATGTACATAATCTGTTTAATGTCCTACAACATTTTTTGAAAATACTTCTGTATTTAGAGTATAGGCTGCTCATTAAGCCAAAGAGACAGGTGAGGAACTGGAGTAATCTTCCTTGCAGATTTTGGAAAAAGGAATTTCCTGCTCAAATTTGCCATTCTTACAAATAAAGCAGAACAGAACAAAGCCAAATAAACATTTGCACACAATCTTTCTTTTGTGATATTTCCTAAACTATTAAAATGTATGTTTCTATTTACTTTGTTCCTTGCTTAATACTTTACTAGAAGGCCGGCATCCTGCACATGGGAAAATTTCTCAAGTTGTCAAGGAAACATTCAACAATTTGACTGCTAAATATCCAGAGTACCAGAGTTATAGCAGTTCACTGGCTGCTTTCATAATTGAAAGAGGTAGGCATGTTACCCATAATATGGTAATACTGGTGGGGGTGCATATGCACACACCATATGTAATAGCAGCAACAGTTAAGGCATGACAGGTTATGAAACTGAAATTTAAATCTCTTAATTTTCTTTAGGTAGACAGCATGAAGTGGTAGCTATTGGAACAGGCGAATTTAACTATAGTCAGTATATCCATGCTGATGGGAGAGTGTTACATGACAGTCATGCTATTGTTTCTGCTAGACGTTCTCTTCTCAGGTAAGTGTACAGTCCTTTTCCTTTTTGAAATTAAGCCTTTGTGATCCGATCAAGATGCTTGGGAATATGAATCATAGCTTGCATAAATTCAGTGGCTGGCATTCTATTGCTGTCTTATTGTGTGCTTTCAAGTCATTTTCGACTTATGGTGATCTTCCCCCAGTAAATCTGTCACAGGGTATTTGGAAGCTAAGATTGTGTGCCCAGTCACCTAGTGAATTTCCGTAGCCAAGCAGGGAATCAAACCCTGGTGTCCAGGTCATAGTTCAGTTTTCAAACCATTGTCCCATGTCTGGTGTCTTAACGTGTATGAATCCCCTACAGAGCCAGTTGGTAACATTTTTATCCAGTTTAGTATATTGACATTCAGTTCAGGATTTGACATGTGGTGCTGTAGCACATGCAGATGTGCATTTGCACTCCTAATGTAGGGTTTCAGACAGTGTGTTTGTTTCTTGGATGTAGTTCTTAAGGGCATTGTATATAATCTCTAACATACTAATTTTCCTTTAAAGGTATTTTTATAGACAGCTTTTGCTCTACTATAGTAGAAATCCGGCTATGATGGAAAAATCCATATTTTGTGCTGAACTGGCATCAAACTTGCTTGCGTTGAAACCAAATGTAAATATATATCTGTACATGAACCAGTTGCCAAAAGGATCTGCTCAAATAAAGTCAGTGCTGTAAGTACGAGGTGTATCAGATATGATGAACTCACACAAATATATTATTGTTTATTTTGCACATGTATGGGGAAACTGTTCTTGAAACTACCTAGCATCCCTAAAATTGAGTGTATGAGCATGTGTTTCCAAATACTTCACCACTGAAACTGATACCTTTAAAAGAAGGTTGTGGTATTTAACTTGCAGGAGTAAAAAAGCCACATCTAGGTGAACACCTGCACCTGTTTAGAAGATAAGGAAGCTTTGCGTATTTCCTTATTGGCGTGTCAGCTTTTCTGGGACATGCTGGATTCTCTTTTCTTTTTTTCCTTTTTTTATACCTCCTTACAAGCACTAATTCTCTTTGCTCGAGATCTTTATTGTTTGCTTTTTGGTCTAGAATTCCCCCTTTCCTCTAACCTATCTAGGTTTCAGGAAGGGGACACAAAGAATGCTGGAAGAAAGACCTTGATTCTGATGTATCTGTTGTCCCCACCCCAAAATAGGACTAGAAAATTGGATTGGAGCCTTGGTATCACTGTGTGATCTGGCAGCTTGTGTTTACTAACATAACACAGCTATCATAGGATCTCAAGAAGACTGAAACCACCAGCTAAGCTCAGGGGTAAAAAATTTGTCAAACCAAATAAGGAAGTGAATCTAAATATAATATATAATGAAAATAATTGAACTATACACTGAATAAGAGAACCTGAAACAACATGAAGCAATCCAGGTCAATAAATAAACATAAAAGCAGCTAGATAATTAACGTGAATTACACATAGGATTAAAGTCCATAATGCCAGTGGATGCTCCCTAAAAACTAGAATCCATTCCTTTTCAAACCATGTGTCCTTTAACAAGTATTCTGTGAAACTGGATAAATTTACTAAAAAGCTGTATTTGTGATGTATGTTGAGCAGTTGAACAAGCTTTACTGAAGAGCTGTAGTAATAAACTTGTAAACAGAGATATAATCGATGTTGGAATGAAGGACATCCAATTCACAAGCTCTTTTTGAAGGGTTTTTCATGGCAAAAGATTTTGATGTCAAGGCAGATTCCTGGAACAGAACCCCTGCATATATGGAGGGTGCACTGTACATCTCTGCTTTGACTAACTGTCATGTCTAAAAGATTGTATCATCCATTTTAATAGACATCTCAGTCCGAGTTCTGTATCTGCATTTGAAGCTGCTGAAGAACTGTGTCTTCACGTTGCTGTTGAAGGCAAGATTTATCTCACAATTTGCTGTCCGGCGGAAATTGGCAGAGTAAGCAGCATGTCTGCCACTGATAAACTAACAAGATGGGAAGTTCTGGGTCTTCAGGGAGCCTTGCTGAGTCACTTTATTCAACCAGTTTATGTTAGTGGGATCATGGTTGGTAAGTTAACATGTTCTAATTGATTTTTTCAGTGCTGTTAAGGAATGTTGTAACATGTTATCTATTTAAGGTGAGAGCCAAGGTGATGTAGTGGTTTGAGGGTTGGACTGGGACTCCAGAGACCAGGTTCAAATCCCTGCTTGGATGTGGAAGTCCACTGTATGACCTTGGGCAAGTCACATTCTCTCAACCTCAGAGGGAGGCAAAGGCAAGCTCCCTCTGAATAAATCTTGCCAAGAAAACTCTGTGGATAGGTTACCTTGTTATTGTGGTGTGCCTTCAAGTTGTTTCAGATTTATGGTGACCGAAGACGAATATAACATGGTTTTCAGGAGTTGAGAGTGTGTAATACAGCCAAAGGCGCCCTGTGGGTTTCCATGGCTGAGCAGGGACTAGAACCCTGGTCTCCAGAGTTACAATCCGATGCTCAAACCACTACAGCACATTGGCTCCAGGTTTACAGTTAGGTTCACCATAAGTCAGAAATGATTTGAAGGTGTTGATCACACTTGGTTGGGAAGATGCAAGGTGGAAGTGCAGAGGAAAAAATGAAAGTAGTACAGCAACAGTGTTAAAGAAAGTGACATTGAATTTCTAGTTTGAGATAGAATGGGAAACAGTTTTCTCAAGTCAAGAAGGTTTGTGGAATCTTAATAGAAATCCATACGTCTTAGATAAGTAGGCAGTGAACCACTTGGCTGTCCTGTTGTTTAATGTTCCTTTGTTAGCTTTGGTCTCTAATGAAATTGCCCTCACAAAGGTGACATCCTATTGAAAAATGTAGGTGAAAAAAGCAAAGATGTTGCTTTGAGATGGGCTCATGAAGTGACAGTGATCTCTGCCAGTGTCAAGCTCTGTGTTTGTAAGAGCTGAAACACTGTCGGGCCAAGAAATTCTTGGGTCAGAGAATATGAGTGCTCAGGCTATTTGGATAGTACTAAGTAAATTAGAAAAGCTGTTGTGGGATGCTGATGCAGCGTTCGCAGCCAGGTCTGTTACTGCAACCATGGTAGGTCATAGGGCTCTGTGGGATGCATATAAAAAGTCTAGAGAAAAATTGACAAGAATCCTATTCAGTGGAAAATTATTGTTTGGAGACGGTGATTTACAAAAGGTAGTGGTTGAAGGAAAACATAAAAGCTCCCATCAATGCAGAAAACAAAATTTGAAAGAAGCTTTTTGGAGCAGAAGAGATTTTGGGAAACAGATTGCATACTTATGGCCAAGCTAGCTCCTGGCAATAATCACACAGATACCACTTGCTGGGAAACAAAAGCCACAACTTTATTGGCTACAGATGTGACAGGGTTGACACACGCATGGGTCCATATCCAAGCATCAGCCAACCCGCCTGTTGACCCACCAGCCCAGGCCAAGACCAACCTGATGGCAGGCCTGCAGACCACTTGCTGCCCCACCAAGAAGTGCAGAGGATGTGTGCTCAATGCCATTGCACACCTGGTTCCTCTAGCACCCCCAATGTACCTGAACTCCTTGTCCCAGCCTGGTAACCATTATCCTGAATCTAGGATCCATGCTGCCGTCACTTAAAGTTATGACAATGAAGTGCAACCTGGACCAAATCCAGAAACAGTGCCCATGGGGAGATTGGTGGAATGACACCTCCACCCGATGGCTGCTCCCGAACAGAGCCATCCTGGACTGCACTACCCATTGAAGATCAGGAGGGGCCAGCTGCAGCAAGACTTCTGAAGATGGCCCAAGACTTCTGAAGACGGCCAGCTTGCCTCCGCATTCTGGAGCCCTGCACATCCACCACCCGCTTGCTCATTTTTGGGGACATCTATGATGCAACAGAAAAAACTGAATTAACAACCCCGCTGCCAAACTGAGTGGGAAGAGTTGGCCCAAGACCTGGCTAGTGGGCAAGGTGGAATCTGGCAGCGAGAATGCATGTTCTGCTGGTACAGGAGCACACAGGACACTCTGGCCACACCCTGCTTGCAGTTCTGTCCACTGGATGGAAGGTGGTGTGTCCCCTTGTCACCCTGAAAGTCAGTGCCTGAGCTACCAAACTGGGAAGGTGGCACCCGGTAGCACAGCAGCTGCAGAGGGGGCCCTACACAAAAGGCCCACCGGAGTGTGTATGCAGTGAACGTGTGGTGATGTTGTTACCCTGAAAATTGGGGGGGGGGTCCCGCGAGGGGTGCCCAGCCTGGCCAATTAAATACCAAATGTGGGGAAATTAGAACTCAAAGCATTGGTTTTGCTAACGAGAGGCAGGGTAACATAGCAAGATCTTTTACCCTGTGTCTACGGCTTCAGGTCAGAGAGACAGTCAATAGGATTTTAAATAAACAGATAACTTTATTAAACACAAACAGTAAAATCGGCAACACACACACACTAACTAACTTAAAGGAAAAGAAAGGGAGTTTGAGGGAGATGCGGGTGATACGACACCTAGTCACGTTGTCCTGAAGAAACGGGAGCGGAGGAAGATGGGCTCAGCTGGATGTTGAGGGGAACTCCTGAACAAACCGGCAGCAGGATGAGATGGATGTTCAAGGGGAACCAAAGAGGTTCCAAAATGAGGACTTTTTATAGGTTGGAACATGCCTGTCGGCTATGGCAAACCAAATAGGAATAAAAGGAGTTTCGCTGCTAGACAAAAGGATCTGGTGAGGTCAGTGTTCACATGATGGGATTTACATTGAAAGACAGAAGAGTAGCCGATGAGTTGGTGGCTCTCTGAAAAGTATGGTTTGGCGGGAAACCACGCCGCTATTGTGGAGTGTGGGTATGGGAGTCCCCTGAAGCTACGTGAGGCTGCTGGCTTGAATGGGGGATGGAATGCGAACTACTAATCAGCTGCAGCCAGTACGTGCCTGTTTCGGAAAACAACCCAAACACGTGCAGCGGGGCCGCTGAGCAAAGTCTAGCCAGAACCGAATTAAGTGATATCAAAGCGATATCTAGGAGCCCCCATTTGGGATATCATAGCCGGCATAACAATGTGATCTGTTGCTTTCCCCTTATGGTGCTTTATTTCCAAAGTGAATCCAAAAGCGTAGCCACAATTGGTGTGTTGATGTTGTATTATTTTGGGAAGGGGGGTTGTGAGGACTGGCAGGGATCCCTGGCTCAAAGCAGCTGCCACCATTGTAAACCTGGCAACAAGACTGAGGCGGGAGCCAACGGGGAAGGTGCTGCAAGACTACCCTGCCAAAAGAGCCTTGCAAGGAGTGGCCTGTGAAATGAGGAAGGTGACTTTGCTAAGCAAGTGCAGAGGGCAGGAGGCCCGTGGGGCAAGCAACATGAAGGGCCTGTTGTGGCATGCATGAGGTGGCTGAAGGAGGCAAGAGATGCCTGAGAAAGTGCAGCTGCTGGTGCGAGACCCATGGGGAGCTCTTGCAAGGGCTGTTACCCTGAGACCACGCAGTGGAAGATCGCAACTGCGATCCACCACTCCATAGGCCTAATTGGTCCATTGATTGCTGTTGCTTGTCTTCTGTGTCACCAGAGAAGTCGCCAGTCAGTTCCTCCACTGGATCAGAACGACGTCTCCACGCAACTTCTCCTGGCTGCTCCCTAACAAAGACATCCACAGATCCAGAAGAGGAACTCAACTGTGGAGGCAAGACACCTCAGCCAGCCAATGAGCTGCCCCTGCTCTGGCAGCCCATTGTCCACCTCCTCCAGGAAGGGTTCTCCCCTTCCTTGAGCACAGTCAAAAAGAGGGTCAGGCTATATCCCAGTAGGGGTGGAAAACAGCAATATTGACTTGAGGAATTTTCTGGTAGGGGGAAGGTTATTTTGCTTTGGTCATCTTTGGAAAAATTTAACAATAGACAAGTGGTTCGTAAGGGTTACCAGTTTGTTTTTTCAAGAAGCCCTAAAGGCATCTGCCTTCATCACCAAAAAGGGAGATAGTTTGTAAGGAATCCAGCATTTGTTTCAGATTGGAGTGATAGAACAAGTTCCTTTTAGTCAGAGATTCAAAGGAATGTATTCTTTTTTCTTCACAGTGTAAAACAGTGTTGGAAATCATCCTGTCTTGGATTTGAAATTGCTAAACTCCTGTGTGTAATATCAGAAATTCAAGATGGAAACATTGCAGACTATTTAGGGGAATTTGGATTTGAGCAATTGCTTACTCTCAATAGACTTAGGAGAAGCTTTTTTCTGTCCTCATCTGTTAGAAATGTTGAAAATACTCAGGGTTCAACAACAGTGGCAACCACTGTCAATTCAAGGAGCTTTGAAGAAAGAAAATTCCATTGCAAAATGACTTTGCAGTGTCTCCATAATTACTGATTTCCGATAAATTTCAAGAAAAGTCAACCAGTGGCGACAAAGGATTGAGTAATTGTGAGCTGAGATAGATACTCAGAAAGTTTGTGTTTTTCTTTTGAAGGAGAGAAGGCAGAAAATAAAATATTGAAATTGAAAAAGCAAAAAATAGTAGATGTCATGCATTTGGTCAATGTCTGGGAATGTTACTATCAACCATTCAGTTAGTACTGTGGTCAGGGTTTCATATGAGACCTTTACAGCTATTTGTGAAGACCTTATCAGAGTCAAATAATAAGGAAGAGATACGTTGCATTAGTTTTACCAAAGCAAGTACAGAGGGATTTGCTGTGGTGGCTGAATCCAAGGAACTTAGAGCAGGGAATATCTTTTGTCTCTCAGGACAAAACAGTTGCCAGTCTGTATGGGTGGGGGGCCTATTGTATGGCTCATTAATTTCAAGCAGTATAGTTGGAGAAGGGACTCAGCATAAATGTCTTGGAGATGGCTGTCAGGTTGGCAACATTAAAGTTTGCAGATAAAATAAGACACAATAATGTTCAAGTGTGTACAAATAATATCTCTGTAAAGGTGTACGTTTAACAAAAATGGAACATACCAGTTGCTGAAGGAATCATCCAAAATTGGCAGAGAAACAGTTGAGATCACTGACAGCATTATATCTCAAATGGACTCTGAATTTAGAGGCAAACTATTTGAGCAAGAATGGAATTCCCCCATGGTAATAGTGTCTGAATCAGGCAGTCTTCAACAGCTTGCAAACCAAATATAGAAGTTTTTTAACGGACCTATTTGTCTCTGGAAGGAATTACAAGTTAGAAAGATATTTTATATTTTTCTTTAGATTGCAGTGTAGGTACAAAAGGGCACAATGCCTTATTGGCCAATAATACAGAGTAATAAAGAAAATAAAAATGCAGAAAGCAGAGATAATTTTAATTGCACCTCATTGGCCATGCAAATTGAAGTTTCCCATGTTGCTCATCATGTCATTGGAAGCCCTTTACTTACTGTCTACCAAAGGAGATCAGATTTTTTGATTCAAGGATCAATTTGGCATGTAGACTCACAGTTAAGTCTAACCCTGTGGAGGTTGAGCTGCAGTCTCTCAGAAGTCTGGGTTCACAAACTCAGTGATGGATAGTATTCTGGTTTCTATGCAGCAGTCAATACAACATGCATATGAAACAGTGCAGAGAGTATTACATTAGTGGTGTGGGAGGCATTCAGTGTTGATTGGTAAGATGCAGATCAGAGATATATAATCTTTTCTGCAAGGTGGTGTTGGCAAAGGGTTGAGCCCAAATATCTTGAAAGGACAAGTGACAGCTTTTGTCTTCAGTAATACCTATTGATAGAAAGCCTATGTCAGCTGATGTCCATGTCAGGGTTTTTTTTAAAGGAGTAACTTTGCAGGCACCACCAACCATTCATAGATTGCCTTCATGGGACCTAAATATGACTCTGAATTCTTTAACAAGGCGTCCTTTTGAACCTTTGGGGGAGACCTCTCTGGGAATAATGACTTTTAAGGTATCATTTTTAGTAGCTATTACTTCAGCAAGGGGCGTGTCAAAGATTGCATCCTAGTCTGAACCTTTGTTAAGTTTGAAAAAGATAAATTACCTTTTACTGTTGAAAATCCATGTCTAGTTTTCTGGCAGTGCCAGCATTAGAGCTTCCAATAGTTTGCTCTAATCTGTTGCATCCATTAGAGAAGAAACAGCACTCATTAGATGTAAGGAGGTCTGAAAGAGTTTATGTTAACAGAACAAAGACTGTTAGATGTATGAAAGCATTATTAATCTCTTTCATACAAGGGCATTGGGTTATTAAGCCATCTAAGACAACTGTTTCAACATGGTTAAAGGGATGTATTCATTTGTGGTATGATTATGTACACACTCCAAGGCCTCAGTGTGGGCACATTCTGTATAGTTGGTGACAGCAATAACAGCATACAGTGTTAAATCTTTAGAGAATGGGTGGAAAGAGCCAACAACATTCATCAGACCTTATGAGGTTGATAAGTTTATACCAAGTCATGCAGCTTTTGGCTTGCTGTCTTGCAAAACTGTACCTCAGGACTCAAGCAGCCACTGCCATCCTTAGGTAAAATAGGCATGCGTATGTCACAGAGGTAGTGGGTTGTTCCTTTAGCCTTCTTGAGAATGAGAGGTTGATACACACCATGAATAGTCATTCTAGGAAATAGCAGTCCATCTTCTGTCCCTGCACATATATATTTTAAAAAGGAACATTTTTAATGGTTTGAGTTTTTATAAGAGACATTGTAGGGAAGCTACAGCAAGGCTTTATTACAAGATTGAAGGAGAGAAGGAGCAACAGTGGTAACAGATTAAAAGGTTCATCTCCTGACTTGTTCTGCTGGTGTGAGGCAATAACCCAGAAGTAGCAGATTGCTCCTTTAGCCTTCCTAGAATGACTGTTCACAGTGAGTACAGGCTTTCCCCGCTTTTCTGACAGGTTAGGTACCAAAGTATTGTTAGAAAAAGAAATTGGTTGAAAAGCAGAAGCCATGTACTATACTGTAGGAAGCATGAAGGGCTTATGGAGGCTCGCTTAGGACTGATAGCATGTGTGCTGCATACAAAATCTCTCAGCTGACCTACCATCTTCTTTTTCCCTTTCCAACTCACTGTGCAAGCAGCACATGCATGCAAGCAATTCCAAGGAAAGCCTCTGTAGAAAGCATGGAACTCCCATCAAATTAATGGAACTTGTCCTCAATTTGGAAGCATCAACAGAGTAAATCATCAGAGAATAGGGTGTCAGAAAGTGGAGGGCTTCCTGTATCAGCCTCTCGTTCTCTTCCTGGTATCTGATCTGCTGCCCTACTGAGTGTTACAGTGCTACCACAGTATACATGCTTCATTTTAATTCCAGTAGCATTGATGTTTTATGGGAACAGATGTTGAGGTTTGAACATGTTGAATTTCAGCAGGAAAAGCAATCAAATCTTACATGTGCTGCTTGATCCCTCTTTTTAAATATTTGTGATTCATTTTGTTTCAGGAAATGGGAACTGCAGTGATACACGAGGATTGGAAATAGCTATCAAACAACGTCTAGCTGATGCACTCACTTCCAAACTTCCCATATTCTACCTGGTGAATAAACCTCCCATTAGTTTGGTAGCTGCTGCTTTCCCTGTCCAAATAAATATGGCATGCAGATCTCTTAGTTTGAATTGGTCCCAAGGAGACTTATCATTGGAGGTGGTAGACGGGCTAAATGGGAAGATCACAGAAAGGTAAATGTTTATAACAAAAAGTACATTAAAATTTGAGAAGCACTGAACTGTGTTCCTACTGTTCAAGACTTGAGTAAGCAGGAAGGTTGTCCTGTGCTTGGTAATAATAACCTTAAGCATTGCCAGACAGTTTTCTCGTAAAATAACTTTAAAGTACAGTCAGCCCTCCATTTTCATGGGGGTTGAGGTGCAAGACCCCTGCGAAAGTGGATAAACTGCAAATAAAAATTGTGGAATCCTGTTTTTTATCTGAGAATACATCTCTAGGAATCTAGATCATCCAGCATGATTCTGTGGTCAGCCTCCAGCAGAAATGAATATAGAGTCATACTGGAAGACGTGACAATGCCTAGAGGAGCGTTTTTCATAGGAGTCTCTAGGTCCCCTAATGCAGCTCTGTGGTTCGCTTCTGGCAGAAATGGACCACAGAGCCACATTGAAGGGCCTACAAACAGTGATCTAGACTCGAGTCGACTGACTCAGACTCAAGTCGGACTTAAGTTGCTTCAGTGACTTGACTCTGCAATAAATGATGCACTGATGTGACTTGATTTGAGACTTGTATATTTTTAGTGACTGGCTGCCCTTGGTTCAGTAACAGCACATTCATCCAGAAACCTTATGACTTTGTCATGTGACCAGTAGTGTTGTTCAGTCTGTCTCAAGCCCAAAATGTGGGCACATTTTTCAGAAAGAAACAGCAAACAAGTTAGTAGGCTTGAGGCGGACTTGAGGTCTGCTCAGTAGCCTGTGCTGCTGCATATTGGAGGAGCCTTCTAAAACATTTCCAAAGAACAAAAGACAAGACTTGTCCCCAGAGTGCTGGCTGCAGTTCTCAGAGGGGAACAGCAAATGTGTTACGCAACAGGCTTGAGAAGGAAGGATCCTTCCTTCTAAAGCTTTTGAAGCTTCAGTAATGAGTAAGAGGGATCCTGTTCCCCACTTCTGCAAAATCCTCCAGCTACCAAAATGGGAAGTAAGTAGGATCCTATTCCCCATGTCCAAAGCTGCAGATAGCAAAATCATGATTGTGGAGGACTGGCTCTAACTAGGCAAATTGTTAAAACTGACTTTATTCAAGTCTGTCCAAACATTCTAGAATATAGATTGGGGTATAAAGTTGGCTCTCAGACTTGGGGGAGTGAAAGACTTAAATACATCACTGCCACTGCCTACAGATTCTTAGGGAGAACATATTCTTTCCATGGCAGGGACAAATACAGTAAGGTATTTTATATGTATAAATGCATTGGGAAAAAATAGTCTACATATAATCAAATCTGCAACAGTGGAGAGCCAAGTGTAGAAGCTTCTCCTGAGAGTGTGTGCAGCCCTGTTGTTTAAAAGAATTTCAGTTTTAGTATCTGCAACTAGTTTAAAAAATTGGATAACTTATGGTAAGTGTCCATAGAGTGTACTCCTTACAATCACTATTTTTTCCCCACAACTAGTTCACCCTTCAAAAGTGGCATTTCAATGGCAAGTCGTCTTTGCAAAGCTGCAATGTTAAGTCGATTCAACTTAGTGGTGAAAGAATCAAAGAGGGATGACTTACTTAAAGCAGGAACATACTACGAAGCAAAGGTAAGAATTGCTCAGGTGAAAGAGCAGTTGTGCCACAAATTTTATTTCAGATCTACATTCACAGTAACTTAGAACTGTTGGGGAAATTGAGAAAATATTTGAATATTGAGAGACCTTGGTAATGAGACTCTCAATCAGCAGAGTATTTTAGTAATTGCACAAAAACGGAAGTTGAACAGATCACCAGTCCCACTTCTGTAACACCACCCCAAACACACTTAATCTAGCTCAAAAGAAACACAAAAGCAGTTTGGTTAAAAATATAAAAGAGTTTACTCACAAAATCTTATACATAGTCTATACAGGTTCAATTCTTGAAGAAGGTAGGAAGAAAATTAAGCACTCACATGCTTGCTGCCAGTGATCCCTGTTGGGAGTTCTCAGAGCATGCTTTCAGGTCAAAAGGTGAAGGCAAAAAGGGGGAGTAAATGGCAAGAGAACCTTTTAAAAACAAAGAATGTGTACATGCTTGAGGAAGAGGTGTTACCAACAAACGAAGTTCTTCTAGGCTATCTCTCTGTGCTTACAATAGACATGCAAACAAACTAGCCCATTTAATTAGGCATGCAAAGGTTGCCACTCCCAACAAGAACTGGTTTGGCTTTGTGGGTTTCTAAATTGGGAAGATGAGTATGTAAATTACAGTTGTGATCATCTGGGATGTATATTTAGATTTTAATGTAGTGAATAACAAAAAATATAATTAGTTACTATATCTGGCATTTATGCCAAAGTATCTTCAACTATCTTCTTCTTCTTACTAGGAACTCAAGTATGGTGTGGAAGGTATGGAGTAGGATATTAGGTTTGACAAATAAAGGCATTAGAGACGTAAATCACAGTGTTTAAGGGGGAACATTCTTTAAAAAAAGAATGGCATATTGGTTTAACCAATATCTGGCATATTGGTTTAATGTGGAAGGAAACGATAATGGATAAATTGCATATCTGTCATATAGAAACATGTATTGTACTGATGTTTTAAGGTAGCTTTGAGAGAGGGAAGAGTGATGCCTTGGGTGAATTCTTGAGTGACAGTTGGATCCTGGTTACATGTGGATGCATCAGCATTTGATTTTTCTGTAGTTGTGGCAGCTTTCTTTCAATTATTTTTTGAACACTTAATTTAGAACCAAGCAACTAAAATCATGTGCACAGCCAAGGCAATATTGCAGTTCTTGTGAAATCTGTGAACTGGACATGAGTACATTGCTTTTTCTTACACTATTAACAAATGTATTGTGGTACAGTCTTGGACATTATGGTACAGTCTTGGACCTCTTGATTATTGTTGCCCGAGTAGATGTTGCTTACAGGTTTTCAGCTGCCTCTGAGTTTAGTGATGTGTCATCTGTGTAACATGACCAGTATTTGCATGTGGTAGCAATGATAACTGCCTGGTCATCACTTTTCTGTGAGTTTCAGAATGAGAAATACCTTATACATTCTCAGTACATCTATAATATTTTATTCTGAATACATACCAGATGTGAGTATCTTTGGTAGTGTTAGACTGAATGTAAATGCAGCCTGTCTATGCTGTGGTAATCAGAAAGTTTGATAGTTTTGATATGTGGAGCTTCCTTTATGGTTTCCCAAACAGATTTTAGTTCACAATTTTATTGATTCTGTCAATTTGCCTTGGCTGCATATATGTCTGGGCATTATGTTCATATTATACCTGCCTTTTACCAACTGTGTTGGTTAATAGTGATTTGTACACAATTCAGAGTGCTGGTTTTGACTTCCTGAAGGTGAAACAGGAGGCAACCATAGAAGAGCTTCTCTGCATTGGTGCCTCACATATGGAACACTCTTCAAAGAGGTTTGCCTGATGTCTAACTGAGGCCATTTCTGCATGACGATGCTTTTCTGTGTCATCTCGCTGCAGTCCTGGGTCCAGAAGGGAGCGCATTGGCAACACTTCCCTCTGCACCTGCTCGGTCCATGCAGAAGAGAACACAGTGGCATGATGTCTTCCTTCTGCAGTGCAGCTGGGCTTTTTCCATTGCTGTGGTATGTAAGGAAGTGTTGCCAATGTGCGTCCGCATGGCTAGAAGTGATGGGAGTGCTGCATGATTGCAGGCGTGAAACGGATTTTTTCCGTTTTGCAAAAAGGGCGCAAGCGTGACGCTCTGACAGGATGGCAGTGGGATGGCAACAATGTCATGCGAAAGCGCAACCTGCCGACTGCTGCCATCCTGTGGCAGAAACGAGACAGCAGCATCGTGCGGAAAGGGCCTGACAGTGCTCTGGTGCCAGACAAACACCTCATTTGATTGAGCTTTTTAAATGGAGTTGTATTTTCAGGAGGGCTAAAGGAGCATTCCACCAGTGTTTGTGGATTGCTCCTTCAGCTTTCCTAGAATGATCATTCACAATAACAACCTCTCATTCTTATTGCCTCTTTCCTGTGAATTTATTATTTTCCATGATTTTATAGATGTTAGTTCATTATATTGTTTTTGTTTCAATTACATTTTTTTATAAAGCATCCAAGGAATGACTGAACAGGAGTATAAAAAAAATTTGGTCAAATTTCTTCCCCTTAAATAGATAATCTAAAATTTATTTGTGTTAATGTACTTCCCAATATCATATGTTCAGACTTTCTAAATAAAATATGAGACAGAACTCCTATATGAATTTTGTCAGAAGTAGAATGTTTTACTTTGAAACAATTTCTTCACAAGATGTCATTATACCAATCCCATCATATTGTATCTCTAATTCTGTAATTTTTAAACATTTTAGATTATGGCCGAATCTTACCAAGGAGCAAAACATTTGCTGAAAACCTATCTGGAGCAGCATGGTTATGGGTCTTGGATTGTGAAATCTCCACATATTGAACATTTCAGTATGTAAAAGATGGATACACCAGCTCAGTCACTTATTGAAAATGGGTTTTTTCTCTGAATGGATTTTAATTGGTTAATAATTGTAGATCAGCGCTGTTCAGAAGAGCCAGCTATTTAGCTGGAAAAATTGTGCTTAAAGAGTAGCTTAAATAAATAACTTTACTTATTAAAATGTGTAGACTAGACATTTGTTAATGCAAAACTACCTGGCACTGGAAAATAGTTTGTGTCTTGTAGTCGTAGCAGTGTATATATAAATAGTTTCTCTGATACTTTGGTTATAGTGCTTCATAATGAGTACTGAAGCAGGAGGGAATTGTGTGATAATTTTGCTGCGATTGGTACCATATTGTGTAATGGCAGTGTAAGCCAGTATATCATCATAGATTTGCTTTCTGGAAGACTGAGCCCTCACCTGGCTTTAAAAGCCACAGTTCTCCTTGTTAATCATCTTGAAACTTCGTGGGCTCTTGGCCTTATCAGTTGTGGGCACTTGAATTAAAATCTGCAGGAAACTGCTGAAGTTGTGCTTTTCTGAAACAAGAAGAAGCCCACAAACATATTTTGAACCAGTTATATGATTTGTTGAATACACATTATAGAAACAGTTCTGTAGCTTGTATACCTTGCAAACCTTGGATTCTGTGCATGTTTTTATATATGAGAACAACTTGGAAACTGTATCCACATGTCATACTTAATTTATGATTATAAATGATGCCTTTTTTAAGAGACTTAGATGAAAATGAACAGTAAGATGGAAAGTTCTATAATCACAAATCATTTAAGAACAGTATTATTTATCCATTCTCAAGTTTATGTGTGTTGTGCATTGATATATGTAAAAACAAGCTTGATTTTTTTTCAGCCTCACAAAAGTTGTGCTGCTTTGCGGCTTTGGAGTAGTGACAGAATGGAGTATGTGCAAAGCAGTAGTTAGTAAGATACTGCTGTTTGAGTTCTGTTGCTCTCACAGTTGATACCAGAAGTGCTCCCATAATGCATCTGGGAAAAAGTTTGCATGTTGGTTTTCAGAGTCTCCAGTCTAAAACGTTTCATCAAAGTGAGGGTGTTATTATGGAAACAATTTCCTGAAGACTTTTAGAGCATTCTTGAGTAGTTGGAACACTTGTTCATAGCTCATGGAGAGTCCTTAGGATGATTTCTGGGAACAGGACAGAGCTTGATGATGCCACTATACATAGCCATGCTATGCATGGACAAACAAATCACATAACTGTGTTGAGACACCATCCCAGCTTCATTTTCATGGTTATTTCATGTAAGAAGCACCCCTTAGTCACTGAAGATGAGACTGACCTGTATTGCTACCTTTTTAATCAATTAATTAGCTTTGCTGTATTCTGACTAGCAAAAGCTTTGTGTAAATGCAGTTTTTATTTTTCATTAAATTTGTGTTTTGAAACATACATAGTGTGAATAGAGCAATAACTTTCAACTTTACAAAGTAAGTCATGTTTGGTTGTTTCTGATGCTAGATGAATGTGGTGTAGAACTTATTTTAATTTATTTTATTTTATAAATTATTTATTCTGCTGTGGATCATGAAGTGGCTAAAGTGTAACTGTTTTTTAACTATAATACAGTTTTTTCCCTATCTCTCAAAGCATTATGGTGCAATTAATTTTTTGGAGGGTTATATTGGGAGAGGCTGAGAATTGGCAAGTAAAA
>CAOLHI010005327.1:0-74349 GCA_948474755.1 Ctenosaura bakeri
AAAGAATCATATAATTGGAGAGATCCTCGTAGGTCACCTAGCCCTAGTCCAGACCTAGGTCCTCTCCAAGGATAGCTGATTAGCTTTATCTTGAGGACCTTCAACAAGGAAGAGGCCAAAGAAGAGCTTAATAACTGGATCTCTTTTTGAATAATCTTACTATCATGATGTTTTTAGCAGTGTTCAACCAAACACCTTTTTCCTATAACTTAATGGCATTTGTTCTAGTCCTGCTCAATGCAAAAAGCAAGACTTTGGTGTCTTCTCAAAGAACAATGTCCATCAGCTATTTGAAAAGTTTTAACACGTCTCCTCTTCCCCAGACTAAGCACACCTAGCTCCTCTACCTTTTCATCTAATTTAATACTATGTGAGATGAGGGTTCATTGCACATCATATTGTCTAACTTGATTTCACATCATTGGATGATCTGTCATTAAGGGTAAGATGGTACAACTGTGATGATGTGTTATACAGTTGGTTCGAGTAGGACAGGGATAGGGAATTACTCTGAAATGCTGAACAGGTAAGGGTTCCCTCCACCTGAACTAGAAGTTACAGGAAATAAATTGACAGTGGTAGTAATTCTGTGTCTTTCATAACACCTAACCAGATCCACACTAGAAGACTTAAGATAACTTATCTGTAGTCCATGTCTTCAGCATGGGCATAATGTTACTAATCTCCTAACTCATCGATAGTAAGATACTTTGAAATCTACTATACAATAATTTTTTAAGGCATAATATGATACAGCATCAGGGAGATGAAAGCATGTCTACAACTACAACTAAGGATTTCTTGCTTGACAAGATTGGCAATAAAGCAAAAAGCTGCACCAGGTGAAACAGGTTCAGTATAACATGACACAGTTGTGTGCCATTGCCACACCTGTGTGTGGAGAAATCATCTCAAATACAGAGCACAGAGAAAATGTAGTCTAGGAGAGAATCAACATGTATACACATAATGCAAATTGGATCTCTATTGACAGAGGTTCTCTAGACCAGTGCTTTTCAAACTATCTGATGTGTATGATTAGCCATTTTTTTCTTACCATTGTGCCAGGGACAGGTGGGATACTGGTGCCTATGGGCAACCACTGTTTCCTTCTTTCCTGGGAACTCTTCCAGGATTGGAAGCTGATGGTTTGTGGGCCAGAACTAGTTCATGGAACACCACTTTAGGTAGCATTGTTTTAGGCGAGCCTTTCCCAATGTGTTGCTTTTCAGATATACATCAGCCAGCATAAGTAGCTGGGGGATTATGGGAGCTGGAGTAAAACGCATCCATTTATCCATCCATCCATTCCTTCCCTCACTCATTTATATCTGGCCTTTCTCCCCAGAACTGGGACTCATGGTGGCTCATAATCTGAAACAAATACATTATCAATTTTTTAAAAAGTGAAAAGCTTTTCATTAAAATATAATTTTATTATCAGTCATATTAAAAATAATTTAAAAGGTGTATTAGAAAGCAAAATGAGCAATTTCAAAACTTTCCACACCTTTTTTTTTTAAGTTGCTGTACTCCAGGGTCACCTTAGGATCACCAGAATTCAGAAATAACTTGAAGGTACACAATAACAACAACAACAACAACAACAAACAGTGCCTTATTAAATAGTCAGTTCCTAAAACTCTGTCAGAACACAAAAGGCTTTGCCTGCCAGCAAAAGGGACAACACAGATGGGTTCATTCCAGCCTCTCCTGCAGGAGAGTTCCAAAGCTGAGTATTGGGCCTTTGTGCGGCCAGTGTATCTCATACATCCCTTGAGGCGGTCCATTGCAGACACTAATTGCCAAGTCCCATCACCTCCCCACAAGAAATGTGTGTGGGGTTTTTTCAATTAAAACTCATTAAAATTGCTTGTTACATACAGATATGCTCTTTGACAGATCCCTTTATGAACCCAAAACAGCAAGAAGCCCCTCTCTCAAAACAGCACCAAAAGGGATGGGGAGTGATGTTACCAAAACCCATTGTTGTTGCTGCTGCTTTTGCTGTTGTTGTTTGCCTTCAGATTGTTTCCAGCTTATGACAACTGTAAGATGACCCTATCATGGGGTTTTCTGAGTCTGAGAGTGTGTGATGTGCTCAAGGTCACCCAGTGGGTTTCCATGGCCAAGTGGGGTATCTAAATCCAATGTGCAAACCACTATACCACACTGAATCTCAATCTGAATCAGCTCCCTCAAATAACAGTTGCAAGCATATGGCTGTGATCTTCTGAAACATCAAAAGAAATGAAACTTGGCCATCCACGTGTGTCAACCCCAGGCCTAGAAGTAGTCACCAAAACAAGAGGCTCTTTCCCCTCTTTCCCCCAAAGAAAAGGGCTTCTCCCAAGGTCCAGGCAGGCTTGTATGGAAGAATACAGTCTATTAGATAGGTTGGACATAAGATCAAACCTAGGTTAGAGAAAGGTGCTCTGGACAAACAGTCTGTTTTCCCTTGCTCTTGAAACATACCACTTTAAACTATAGATAGAAAAAGTTGGAATTTCTTTTTGCGTGCCTTCACTTGACCCTAAGGCAAACCTATCACAGAGTTTTCTTGGAGAGATTTGTTCAAAGGTAGGTGACTTGCCATTGTCTTCCTCTGAGGTTGAGAGAGTGTGATTTGCCCAAGGTCAACCACTGTGTTCCCTCAAGTCAGCAAGATTTCAAACCCTAGGATCCTGATGTCCTGGTCCAACACTTTTCCACTACACCACATTGGTTTTCAGAAGACTATATGCTTTTTTATACCTATGTATTCATATATCACCCTTAAGTGAATAGACAGAGTAATTCATTCAACAATGAATTCAAAGAAATTCATTTGAAGTTTTAATTCAAAGTAATTCAATAAATGCTAAGTAATTAATTCAGCAATGAAGTAAGGTTGTGTAATTAACAAAGCCAGAAAAACTAACGGATTAACTCATGACATTACATGTTAACATTTCCTTTCCATTTTTCAAAAGGAGCGAAGTTAAATTTGTGAATGACATCACACTTGAATAATTCTGTTCAAAATTCTTTTTTGAAAAGGAACAAGAAAAGTCATGGGAAAATTGCAATCACGAAAAAAAAAAAAAGATTACATTCCAACAGGCTATATTAAGTTTCAAATGAATTGTTATTCCCCACCCCTACAAGTAACAAGCTATAGGTAAAGATTATGTTTATACCTGAGGCCTTAATATCACTCTGTACTGCATCTGAAGAAGTGGGTTTATATTCACAAAAGCTCATGCTAAAATAAAAACAGGCTTAAAAGTGCTGCCAAATTTCTTCTCTCTCCTCCTCCTCCTCCCTCTCTTATTATTGTTATTGTTGTGTTCCTTCAAGTTATTTTTGACCTACAACAACCATATCGTGGAGTTTTCTGAGGCTGAGAGTGTGTGATGTGCCAAGGTCACTCAGTGAGTTTCTATGGCCGAAACCTGGTCTCCAGGGTCTTAGTCCAACTGTTAAAGCACTATACCACTCTGGCTCTCTCTTCTTCTCTTCCTTCTTTCTTTCTATTTCTCACATTGTTTTCACTGTGATCCATTTTGTTCAGTCCTGTACATTTTAACAAAAAATGAAGCATTGCACAGAAGTATACATCAACAAAGCATACCCAAAACAATCCCACTGCATCTCTGTTCCTGTTATTATTGTGTTCCTTCATCATTTTCCCCTTATACTGATCCTAAGGCAAACCTATCACTGGATTTTCTTGGATATGTTGAGGGTGTGATGCATTGTCCTCCTCCTTCCAATGGGTTTCCATGGCCAAACAGGAATTTGAATCCTGATCTCCAGAGTTGCAGTCTGATGCTCAAATCACTATTCCATGCTGGTTCAGTTTCTTCTCCACTCAGTACAAAACAGTGTGAGAATCCAGTTTATACATATCTACTGAGAAATAAAAAGGACTAAATTAACAATTTTGCAGCCATAGGGAGCAGATTCTGGATAACTCTCAGCCAATCTCTTAGCATTCCCTTTCTGGGCAAGGAACTATAGAGTGTGATAGCCTCCTAGTTCTAGGGATTTCTGCATGAAACAGACTGTCTATATCCACTTCAGTTTGATTTCAGACCAGGATATGGGACAGAGAGGACTTTGATGACCTTGACAGAAGACCTACACTGGAAACTAGCCAGGGGGAGTGTCTCCCTGGACACTAGTTGTTTTCAGTAACATGAAACAGGGTATTCTTATGGCTGAGATGGGACTTAGTGACACTATTTTTACAGTGGCTTTGTTCCTTCCTGGAGGTGTGAACCCAGAAGGTGGTGCTGGTACCCCTTCACCATTGAAGGGGTTGGTTTAGGTGGGTTGGCGGGTGGGGAGGATTGGGTATGTTTTTAATGTCTTTTAATGTATAATGTATTTCATGTTGTTCGCCACCTCGATCCATGTGGAGAGGTGGGATAGAAATTTTTATTATTATCATTATTATCATCATTATTATCATTATTATCATTATTATCATTATTATTATTATTATTATTATTATTATTATTATTATTATTATTATTATTATTGACCTGTGGGGTACTTTAGGGCTTGATTCTGTCTCTCATGCTATTTAATGTACACATGAAACAGCTGGGAGAGGTCTTCCAGAAGTTTGTGGTTTGGTGCTGTCTTATTACTCTTTTCCACCACAATCTAAGAAAGCAGTTTGTCATAAACCAGTGCCTTTCATCAGTAATGGAATAAGTGAGGGTGAACAAACTGAAACGTAATCCAGACAAGACAGAGATGGTTCTGGTGGTCAGTGGAAAGGCAGAGCAAGGAATAGGAATTCCCCTTTGCTGGATGGGGTTACACTCCCCCTGATGATGCAGGTCCTCTGGGTGTGCTCTTGGATTCAACCCTGAGCCTGGAAACTCAGTTTTCACTGGTGGCCAAGAGTGTGTTTGTACAGTTAAGGCTTGTGTGCCAGCTGCACCCATGCCTTGAGATATTAGAGGTGGCCACGGTGACACATGCCTTTGTTACATGCCAGTTCAATTCCTATAACATGTTCTACCTGGGACTGCCTTTGAAGAGTGTTTGGACACTTCAGCTGGTCCAAACAGATTCAGCCAGACTGATAACTGGGGTTGGCTACAGGGAGCGCACAGCTCCTTTGTTGCAACAGCTTCGCTAGCTGTCAGTCTGTTTCCAGGCACAATTCAAAGTGCTGGTTTTGACCTATAAAGTCCTATATGACTCGGGCTCTGGTGGGCTCTGGTTATTTAAGGACCATATTCTCCATTATGAGCCTGCATGTGTTTGGAGATCTGCTGAGGAGGCTGTACTCTCTACTTCACCACCCTTCCAGGTATATCTGGTAAGAACACAGGACAGGGTCATCTCAGCAGCAACTCTCAGGGTTTCAACCTCCCTTTCCAGAGTGTTTAAACTGACATCCTCCCTACTCTCTTTCTGCAAAGTAGAAATGCTTAAATTACCAAGTGATGTGAATACATGTTATCACAATCTAAAATTGGCAACAGGAATGCTAAGAGAGTGGATGAAGACAGGAAGCAGCGAAGGAAACATTAGGGAAATGAAGGGGACAAAGAATGTCACCTCCCCCTTTTGTGCAGGTATTCTATCTGTCTATCTGTCTGTCTGTCTATCTATTTGATTGATTGACTGATTGACTGATTGGATTGATTTTTCATAGCAATAGAGGATTAAGTTGTGTAACCTTCCTCCTACAGATATAAGTCATAGAGTCTTAGAATAATCTTTACATGTGACAAACATATTTTGTCATGTGAAATCTAGTTGAACTTCTATTCACTTCTTCCCATTACAAGCTGCACAAGCACAAACTCAGCTTTGGAGGTTCTTTCAGTAGATCAGATGTGCCTATAGGATGCAACACAATGCATCCATTAATGGCTGTTAAGCAGCTCACAAAGAGCTCTTGCATCTTGTCAACATACTCTCTTGGAGTAGGTTGCCTTTGCCCTAAAATGAACCCACATCCTCTGTTCCCACTCAGAATATCATGTTGATATACAGCAGGAACTCATTGTGAATCGTTTGCCAGTAATTAGCATCAGTTTTGCTGCAGCGTAGGTCAGCTTGATCTATACTCAACAGGGATGTGGCTGTCACAGTGCCTTAGAAAAATGACATTCTGTTTTTTGGAGTATAAATCACTCACCGTTGGGCCACCTTTCCGCCCTTCCACACAAATGTCATATATCTGCTTGTGCTGTAAGGAAGGCAGCTTGTCCAAGAAACAGAGTACTATAGCTGGAACATACTGGAAGACTGACTTGGATCACTATTCTGTTCCCCTCATATCACCTGTAAAAAGTGGGTGAACACTTAGCTTAGCATTTTTAGTGGTGTAGTTGTTTGAGTATGGTGTAGTTGTTTGAGCATTGGACTATGACTTTGGAGACCAGAGTTCAAATCCTCACTTGGAAACCCACTGCCTGACCTTGGGTAAGTCATATTCTCTCAGCCTCGGAAGAAGGAACAGGCATCCCCCCCCCCGAATGAATCTTGCTAAGAAAACCCTATCACAGGTTTGCTTTAGGGTCACCAAAAGTCAGAAACAACTTGAAGACACACAACGACAACAACCAGACATTTAGAAATTTACACAGCTTTTTAAAAAGTGTTCAGGAAAGTTTTATTACAATGAAAGCCAGAGGTTGTGAAAAACAAACATTTAAAATACTCTGGGTGAGAAAGGAAGAGCAAGATTTTAATATAAGAATAAATCTCGCAGAGGCAGTCCCTCATTTTCAACCACAGGATTATTATTTAATGACAAGGTGGAATTAAAGGACTTGGCTTTTATTTGGATGATCTGCTGACTATAAAAGTCTGCTAAGGGCAAAAATTCAGGCTCATCCTGTGTGGGTGTGTCAGGTAGAAACTGGAATCAAGGGAGCCAGTTCTTCCTTCTCATGCACCTGTCAGAGGCAGAACGACGCCACCAGGACTGGGCTGAGTATACAAGTGGTTGTCACATGAGACATGGAGCCAAAAAGACTCTTTGTTTGCTGTGTCAGTGAGTATGTATATGAACATGAATATGAAAGGCTTTCCTTCACTTTTCCTCTATAGGAATTCACAGGAGACAGTCCTTGTGAGAAAGGGATCAAGTTCCGAGCCTCTTAAGAGCCAAAACACGTTGTTGCAGTTGACAATGTTATCTTTTTGATGGAAAATTGGAGGAAAAGTGGGGATGGAACAGAAAGTAAAGCCTTCACAAGGGTGAGCAATCTCTGGTCCTCCAGCTATTATGGACTTCCAGCTCCCATAAGCCCCTGATAACAAAACTAATGTGTGGGGATGATGGGAATAGGAACCCAACAACTTCTGGAAGCACATTGGTTGCCCACCAGTTGGGAAGAACCAACTGCTGACTGCTACCATATGTTCTGTGTTCACTAATATGTCACAGTTGCAAATAACATGTTCTCTCTATAGATGGATTTACATTATACAAGATAGGGAAAATCAGAGATTGACAATGGTCCCCTTCAAACAATTTATGTATGCATAAAAGGAAGGAGAAGGATGGTTCACATTATCCTTGGCTCTTATGCTTCCTGTATTTATTGGGAGCCACCATACAAACAGCTGTCTCCATGCCAGCTTCTTTACTGTAATCAGAAACCTTCAGGCTTAAAGTGAGTATAAAGTAAAGAATAAAAAGGTTTAAGGAAAAAAAGTCTTGAACTTCCAGAGTCACTTTTCTTCCTTCTGAAGTATAGCATGAATGATGGGTCCCTTTCCCTGCTTCTTCCTGCTCTGTACAGTGGAAGGAAGTGCTATTGAGCACTCCAGCACTTACCACACACCCACAGCTGATGGGATCATTGTGGGAAAATGGGGCCATCACCTAGTAATGGTATAGGGTACGACAGCAGCAGATAGGGACATGACAGCAGTGGGACCACAATGACATCGTGCAATGGCATGTGTCCCAGGCTGGGAGCAATGCATTTCCATGCTGGGATGATGACCTTGTACGGTAAGGGCCAATCCTGCTGGTGGCAATACAGCACAAGAAGACTGGATTCAGATGCTCTTTTAACTTTCTGGAGCCAAAAAATGGCCACCACAACTCTCCATAGAACAGGGCAAATGCTTTGAATGTTCATTCATCAGTTGTCTGCTGTAGGAAAGGTGTCTTTGGGTCACTAGCAGCACTGTGACAGCTTGCAGAGCACTGGGCCTCATTTCTTGTCTCAGAATAGATTTGGCTATTTAGTTCTTCATCCCATTGCAAAGAGGGCCTGGGGAGTTACCAGCTGATCTCCAACTCCCAGAATCCCACAACCAACATGGACCACTGGCCAAGCTGGCTGGGGAATTCTAGGAACTGCTGTCCAAAAGAATAACATTGTCCAGTTTTGGCCAAACCTGCTGCCATTAACTTCCTGTTCTGGTCTGCTGCATTCAGTACTGCAGTCTATCACTGCCTTTGTCATCTAATGTCCATATGACTAACACTGTAGTTCCAAGGACAATCTCTAAGTCCTCTGCTGAAGACTCATTTCCCTAGCAGTTCTTGTGGAAACATTTTTTGTTCTATTAAATCAATTCAAGACTCTAATCTCTTTTCATCTTTTGCTTTCACTGCCACTATGCTGTTTGTTCTGATCAGAGTTTTGCCTGCTTTATTTTGAGGGTGTTTTCTCATAACAATGAAGAACACATGAAGGAGAAACACTCAAGCTCACTATGATTATGCCAGCAGCATCCGAATGATAGAATGAACAATGAAACATTCGAGCTCTGCAGAATTCCAATTCTGGAATTAAAAATAAAACCCATGGAAGAAAGCTGAACACAGAAGCAACAATAAAAGCCATCCGTGTGGAAAGAAAGGTATGCCCATTCACATGTGTGCTTGGGGTCTCCTTTATCCAGATGTGAAAGAGAGTGCAAATTCACACTGCTATGTTATGTATGCATGTACAGATGTATGTGACTTGTCAGACTAGTGAGACAGAGACTCACAACCTATGGATTCAGTTTCTTATTCTACAATACCTATCCAAAAGGGAGGAAAATGACAAGATGGAATTTATAGCTGGGAGGGGGGAAGGAAAGAAAATATGCCAGGATAACCCTAATTACCAGCTTACAACTGACAGAACCCAAATGTAGTGTCAGTGAACTACAATCCATTATGAGTAACACTCTCATCTGAAAAACAGTATGAACAACTCCATCATGCCTCAGCCTGTATACCTGTTGAGAGCCCCTATCCCCATTCTAGTTTCCATTGCTGTGTCTCTTTGAGGAAAAAGAGAGCAGACAGGCATAGCTCCATGTGCCTGGGCCTCAGTGGCCCTCCATGTTCCAGTTGCCATCGTTGTGCCTTTCGAAAGAGGAACAACCAGGAACTGCTAAACATGACTTTCATCCCTTTTCCTTGTCTGCTATATCTTATTTAGACTGTAAGCCTGAGGGTAGGGAAGTGTCAAACTAACTAAATGTAAAATTCAAAGACATAGCTGTGTATCTGATGAAGTAGACTTAAGTCTGTGAAAGCTTATGCTATCAACTTCTTTCTCTCATGTGCTACAAGATCTCTTTGCATAATTAAATGTAAGCTATTGTGGGAAACTTTGTGATTGAAAGATGGCATATAAATACTGTAAGTAAGTAAGTAAATGCTAACAGAGGGCCAAGACCCTGAACAAATTCAAATGCCAATCCTGTACCTGTATCTACTGTAGCGATACCATGACAAGACCTCAAAACATCACACACTTCTTCTCCCTCCTCCTCCTCCTCCTCCTCCTCCTCCTCCTCCTCCTCCTCCTCCTCCTCCTCCTCCTCCTCTTCTTCTTCTTCTTCTAATATATGTCACCCTCCTGTGTCATCAGGGTTACTCTGTCTTACATAGAAAATCAATCTCTACACTAGGGTGGAGCTACTACCCAAGGGTTGGGCATCACAGACATCCTTCACCAGATTTTGGAAGGCTGCCTCCCACCTTCCATTTTTCACTCGTTTTATTATTTTATTCAAAATAAGTCACGACCTCTAGGGAATGTGTGAGGGGCAGTTTTACCATGGTTCCCACCCTTCACTGTTTTAGGGCCAGGAAAAGCCATTATGTAAAACAGGACGTGAACTAAAAGTCATTTCCAGTTTTCGAAGAAAAAAAATGTTTCCCTTTGGGCCAACACAGAGTCCCTGATGGACAAGTTAAATATAAATAATTTATTTTTTAAAAAAAATGGGAGTGTAAAGCATCTCTAGGAATTAGCAACAGATTCTTAGGGCACAACTTTCCATATCCAGCTCTGTGCAGGAAAGAAAGAAAGAAAGAAAGAAAGAAAGAAAGAAAGAAAGAAAGAAAGAAAGAAAGACGAACCAGCATAAATATTACACTAGAAATGGCAGAACACACACATGCAAACAGCCTCAAAACACTTGCAAGACACTTTATAATTGATGTTAAAATGGGGGAAAATTCAGAGGAAGTTCAGAGTGAGAGACAATGGAATTAGGACACACTCATAAATTCCAGACTGTTGCTAACAATTGGAATTGAGACAATGGTTTCTTAGCTCACTACCTATATTAAAAGGTTAGTTTCAGAACAGTTTTATGGCCAAAGGCTAGTAAGTCTGCAAGACCAATAGGACATTCTTGTTTTTCAGTCCATCAGAACAAAACAGACAGGTACCTGATTGTTTACTACTACAGACATAATAAACTGCTGAGCATACATTTGTAGTTTGCATGGCATAACAGATTCTTATCAGATGCTAACTGCTTTACTAATTGCTGGGATGTTTGTCCTGGTTGTTTATAGCCAGTGTTTATAATGGGTTTGCTATTGTCTTTATCCTGTTTTGCTCTGACCACACCCGCAGCCATGTACATATCAGTGCATCCCTGCAGTTTGAAAATTATGCTCCTTAAATCTGAGGAAATGGATTGTAATTCAACCATCCAGGAAGTTTGCTTGAGGTGCCCCTGAGCAGCATGGCCTATAGGTCTGCTTCACATGGCAGGGCTTTCTTGGTAGTGAGACCCTGTTTATGATTATAGAATTTGTACTGTATTTTAGCAGGATTTGTAATTTATAATTTTAGATAATTACTTTCTAATTTGTGATCTTAGATCTTGGGATTTTACCTCTTTGTTTTCCTATAATTGTTAGCTACTCTGAGCTCCTGCTAGGGCAAACAAAGCTACATTAAGGGTGGGCAACTACCCAAAATCAGGGCCCACCCCACCCCACCCCACCCTGTACTTTGCAGAGTCACAATCCCCACTGAACTCTGCCTCCATCTTTAAAAAAAATTCCCTAAGAAACACTCAAATTGCCACCCTGTAGCTTCTGGTGGGTTCTCAGGCAATGTTGCCACATGTTTGCCCCCACCCCAGTCTATTAGGGCATAGGAAGGCACAAGAGACCTTTTGAATTTTTTTCAAAAGTCAAAGTTCTTCCCTGTTTTGTGGGAGAGGAGCATTTGGGGATTTCAAAAACAGCTCTGTAGAATATATGTGACCCTTTTTGTTGTATATGTCTTATGAGTGACTTTCTCAACAAAACTAACTACAAATAGGAAAGGGAAATTCTCTGGAAAACAAAATTCTCTGTTAAGTCGATACAGCATGTATGTCAGAGCCAGCATGTTATAGTGATTCGAGTGTTGGGCTGGGACTCCAGAAGACCTGGGTTCAAATCCCCACTCAGCCATGGAAACCCACTAGGTGACCATGGGAAAGTCACACACTTTGTCTTCAAAGGATAGACAATTGCAAACCTCTCTGAATAAATCTTGCCAAGAAATACCAAAGATAGGCCCACCTTTAGATCACCAAATGTTAGGAACGAATGGAAGACATACAAGAACAAGAAACGGAAAGGTGCTTTCATGTTTTGATGGCTCATGTTCCCCTCATGTGTTGAAGAACTCCTGTCTGCAGATACAGACCCCAGACATTGATAGAATGGATATTGTGGAGGCTTTCTTTTACCGGACACTCAGCCCATGGGGATCTGGGGGAGATCCCCTTTCCTCCTATATAGATTTGAAGTATAGAGGAGATCCAGAAAACAGTTACAGGTTAAAATATGCAAACATGTCAGTGATGAAGAGACATTCTCTCAAAGGGCAAAAAGAAAAAAGAAATTTTAAAAGTCCATTTTCAATCTGAGTTCGTTGTTTTTTTTAAAAGATAGGGGGAAAAAAGAGTCAGAAAACTGAGCTCAGGAAAAAACTATATATTCTCAAAACATCAACTGGTACATCTAGCAGAGAGATGAACGTCTTTGTACTACTGTAATGAGGAACTTCCATCCTCAATGTTTCTCTATCTGTCCTACAGAAATTTTTCCCAAGTCCCACCTCTTTTCTCTACACTACCACCATAGAAAAACGTCTGTTGTCTCCAGTCCTTGCTAGGAATTCATTAGGTTCAAAAAATACATCGCAATACTAAAAGTGTAAGTTTTATTATTTCATAATTTATCTTATTTTGTTTTACTTCATGTTGTGTATTCTGGCTCTTGGTGGAATTGATGCTTCATTCTTTTGGATAAAGTCTATTTTTCTACCCAAACATACATTGGGATTTTCATCAGAGTCAGAAAATGTGCAAGTACTCAAACAATGGCCCTTTTCGCATGGCGGTTTGAAAGCATATTAAACACGCTCCCTCCCCCCTTCACGAGCCGCCGTATCGCATGACGTTCCCGCCGACCCAGGGCTCTCGCGATCGTGAGTAGTGCTGGAGTCGCGTTTTTTCATTTTCGCCTGGAAGTGAAAATGACCTCCTTTTTACGTATCGCTCGCGCAACCCGCGGGCCTGCGGAGCCCTCTTACGCGAAGGAGCCGGGAGTGGGCGGGGTGCGGGCAGTCCCAGCTGCCTGTCCGTCACACAGCAACTCCCAGAGGAAGCCCCGCCCAGCAGCAGGGACGCCGCTGCCCCCATGGTAGCAGGGAACACTGCCCGACATGTTGCCGCAAGAGCCCACCCCGGGGTTGCGTCGCCACACTTGAGACGACAGCAGCCCCTGGGGTCTGGCTGACTATTTTTTTTAAAAAAAACTGGTGCTATCGTTAGCACGTTAGCGCATTAGCACCGTAGCTCTGCTACTGGTCTGCCCTTGGGACTGCTACAATGGCCTGTTGGAAGGATCTATCGTGCTAACGTTAGCACAATAGGCTGAAAAAAATAAAAAAGAAAAGAAAACCCACTGCCCAATCAGGGCCAGTGGGGCGGGGACAGGGAGGGACCTGGACGTGACCCACGACACCAACATGTGGAAGAGGCACCAGGCGGGGAATGGCGCTCTCTCACAAATGCCCTGCTGTGTGCGGAGTGCAAGGGGCTTTTTTGCGAAGTTTACAATAGTGCGAGGGCTCTCCCTCATTGCGCTAATGACCTACGTGCGAAAAGGGCCAATGTGTTTTAACTGTGCTTTACCTGCTGAATTTGCAGAAGGAAAGGTATTGCTGATTTTGAAGTGATAACATCCAGAAGAGGGAAGTCACTAACATGTTTTTAAAGAAAAATGCATGGTATTTAACTCATTATGACAGCCAAGTAATTCACAGTTTTAAACTTTTCTGCAAGAATAGAAGCATCTTCTTATCTTTGAATGAGTCATTTTGCTAGTCATCCTTTTTTGGTAGCAGAGTCCTGGGTTTATTTTGGGATTATTTTAAAAAAAAATCTGTGGATGTTCTGAATCTGTACACTTATGTAAAAAGCTGAAAATGAGTATTGATGAGTTGTCATGCTTTGCTTCAAAGGAGTGATTTAAAAAAAAAAGAAAAGAAGGTATCTTCACTTCCATGGAAACAGGAAATTCAAAATTACTCTTGTTTCAAATACGCTATTGCTATAGCTTTCCCCTGCAAAACATGCAACATCCATATTTCAAACTAACAGAATTTTCTCATTGGTCAAAATTGTAACTATCACCAGGCCTTGCACGAAACCTAAAGCCAACTTTGAGCTTGCTCTCTCACCTTTCCTGGTGGTTGTAGTGGTCATTGATGAAGCTGGCACACCAAACACTTGATTAGCAAGAAAAATGACATAACCTACACTCCTTCACTCACACACCTCAAGGCATGGGCCTAGGAATGAGCCAGATGGGGGCTGATCCCTCATGGAAATGGTCTGGCAAAACTGGACCAACAAAATTCTTATACCTCCTCAAACCTTATCAATCCGAAGTGTACTAAGGCCCTTTCCGCACTGAGGCTTCTAGCGCAAGCGGGGGAGACTGGCAAGCGCAAGAAGGCTCGTCCGGGAGGCTGCCGCTTCCCCCTCCTTCCTTCCGCAGGCGAAGGAACCAGCGGGGAAGCGGCACCGAAGGAGGCTTGCCGCGCAAGCCGCCCTCCCCCCGTGCGAAGTGGGAGACCTCGCGCCGGATTCCCACCCCGCGCACACGCGTGAAGCAGGCGTCGTCGCGCCAGATTCCTCCCCCCACGCGCGGCGGATTCCCCCCACGTGCCGGATTCCTCCCCCCGCGCGCCGGATTCCTCCCCCCATGCGCACCGGATTCCTCCCCCCGCGCGCGCGAAGCGGGTGGTGTCACGTCCCCCCGTGCGTGCACGCGCGAAGCGGGCGTCGCATCCGTCGTGCTACCTCCCCACCCCGCTCCTTCCTTCCGCAGAGGCGGAGGGAAGGAAGCGCGACCCGGTTGGCTCCCGGAGGCTCCGCATGAAAGGTAAGTGCGGGTGGGTGCTGGGAGCGTTGCGCGAGCGCGGGGTGATTTTCGCTTGGACGCGAAAATCAAAAAACCCGCGCTCGCGCTGCTTCAGCCCCATGAGCCGGGTGGGAGTGGGAGTGCGTCGTGCGGAGTGACGCTCCCACTCCCGTGAGGCTCACGGGGCTGTCGCGCGAGCAAAGGCCCGTGCGAAAAGGGCCTAAGTTATCAAATGCTAAGACATATTAAGGCCTCCCAGGAGCAATACAGACTGCCTGCCATCTATCCTATGGTCACTTGCTTGGGAGTAAGCTGCACTGAATATATGGAGTATACTTCTATATACATACTGTGATTGTAAATTTCTTCATATTTAAAGATGTTTGAATAATAATGAACAGGAAAAATAATTTACCGTCTCCTTGCGATTACCTGCAAGGAGACAAAATTAATAACAACCGGCCTGCCAATTTGAGTTCTTCCACCTTAAAAACATTTCCAGGGTTCCTGCTTGATGGACACTCTGGGGTCCAGAGGCGTGGTAGTGAAGGCAATAAACACAAGTGTTCCATATTCCCTTGTGAATCTCAAGACATCCACACAGCCTGAATGAAAACAATGGGATTCTGCATGCAAGCTTCCCCTCCGAACTACCCCACTAAGTAACTGAAAACCTAAGGCTTTGGTGAATGATTAATTCATATTTAATCTGCATAACAGATATAAAGGAAACATAATAATACAATCAGATAATTTGTTCCACCTGCCTTGAAAAGAAATGTCTTGGATTCACCTCCTCATTTAATACAAACAGCAGGAGACTATTATTGTTATGAAAACCTTCCAGCCCCTTCCAGGATTAGTTAATAAAATGTTCAGTTCCCCCTATTTTCCCTTGACAAAACATGCTGCAGGGTTTTTTTTTCCTTTTCTTTTGTAGTCTAAGCACAATCTCTAAACACAATAAAAGGGCATTTTTAATTACAATATTCAGTGGAACTGCTGTTTCTGGCTTTTTGACATATACCTGCCATTCATTTCAAATTTACTGCTTGATTTGGGGTGCATTTGAGAGCACAAGGGCATTAGCTTAGTAATTATATATTGCACATTTAGCTGTGCACATTAATTCCCATGTAACTCACATTCTAGCCAGCTACACTAGAACTAATGTAATCCCAAAATAGATCTCTTCTCCTGCAAACTTGCATTCCATACTTGAGCTACAGTGGAAACCATTTGTAAGGGAAACTATTTGTTTAGCCCTAAATGTGACTCGTCTAAGTGTTGCTCATTAAAACTGCTGTGATAAGTTAACTCTGTGGTAGGTTTGTGACTTCCAGCTTTGTCCTCCTAAGATGTCAAGAGCTTGTTGATAATAAGAGTTCACTGTAGGGCTGATTGATTCCACAAGTTCACAAGCATCAACGTTGCTTGCCAAAAACCCAATTACTGATGAATATCCCAGTATAAACAGAGCTCAGGGCAGCATAGGCCTGCTTCATTTACCCAAGAGAAATGTCAACTTCACATAGAAACAGTGGGAGCATTAAACTAGTTTATATGGGAGTCTTGATAAAGCAGGAATGAGGAACCTGTAGCTCCTTAGGGTACCTGACCATTGGCAATTCTGGCTGGGATAATGGGAGCTGGAGACTAATAATATCTGGAAGACCAAAGGTTTTCAGCCTATCTTAGGCCTAATGGTAGCATGAGGGAACCTGGCTTCAGCATATTAACAGTAGTCCCACTGAAGTCAATGAAACAAATCAATCACTCCAAAGGATCTAGTCAGTTGACTTTACTATAAACACAATTATTCCTGAATTCATTCCAACAGCTTCTAATCCCCCCTTTTTTTCCTTATTCTTTTTCAGGACTGGAATTTCCCAAATTTCTTTCCTAGTAACCTTCTCCTTGATAAAATTAATAAGCACAGAGAAATTTATGACATAAATAACATGTACATTATTACTGAACTTCCTCTACAATGCATAGCTGGAGGATAAGGATGGGCATGGGATAAAATAAGGTTGCCAGCTGGCCAGGAAAAGAAAAACTGTGCTGGCCTCCTGTCTACTTTAACTGCTGTTCATCAGGAAGTGAACCATTATTACCTGCTACAATCTGCAACAAAAAATCCTGCTAAAGGCACTAAAGGAGGACATGTTGTTAATTTTAAGTTGGCAACCAAAGCATTGCATGCTTAGTTTGTGTGGTACACATATGAGCCAGGCCTATGTTCTACATCCGAGAATGCACCTAAAATTTTCTGAAATACACAGGGTTTCCTGACCAATCAAGTCAATAGGGAAATGAATAAGAACTCCAAAGTGAGGAACTAGTGATAGGCAATAAGAGGTGGCAAGAATTATGACTGAGAAATGAGAAAGGAAATTAGTATTAGTCTTTTTGTGTTGTTACTTTGTACTCCAGTATCATCAGGAAAAAAGAAAGAAAGAAAGAAAGAAAGAAAGGAAGGAAGGAAGGAAGGAAGGAAGGAAGGAAGGAAGGAAGGAAGGAAGGAAGGAAGGAAGGAAGGAAGGAAGGAGGAGTTGTGTCAGGTCTAGCGACAGACTGAAAACTGGGGAGGACCACTGTACCTTTAAAGATGGTTTGGAAGAGGGCTTGACTGTCCCAAATGCAGTGCCACAGAATTCTGTCCTGGGTCTAATACTCTTCAATATTTTTATCCATGACTTAAATGACGGATTAGGGTGGAAATTCTATCAGGTTTGTGGGTGATGCAAAACTGGGAGGGGTAGTTTACATACTGGAAAATAGGAACCAAATTCAAATGAACCTTGATAAACTAGAAAATTGATCTGAAACTAACAGAATGAAAGTCAGCAAAGACAAAGACAAAATTCTACATTTAGGCCACATAAACCAAGCACATATTTTCATAATTGTGCAACTGCATTTGCCCATCAAAGCAAATAAGCAAGAGAATAAATAAATAAAATCATAATCATGTTCCTCCATTAATGATCTGCTTCCCTCACCATCAGCCTTTCCATCCTTCTGATCTGATTATTTCTATCCTTTCTTCCTCCTCCTGTCTGTCCATCTGCCTCTTTCCTCATAACAGTTACACGGGGACAAGTTTACCACTGAAGTCGATGGGGCTTACTACTGAATGAATGGGTTAGGAATAAATTCCATGGAAGTCATCTGGGCTCATTTCTGAACTACATATCTCATTGTACATAGATTAATAAATGAATAGAGAGATAACACCCCTACCCCTGCTTCCCAGAAGTGGAGACATGGCAGAAGGCGAGGGGCCACAATTATAGCACAACATAAACTATGGGGAAAATATCATGGTGGAGGAAGAAATGAGGAGATCATTAATGGTACATTTTGAGGCATTCCACACCCACCTGATCCCTAATTTGGGATACTGAATTTAGGCCCGAATCCTGTTGTTATTCTAGAGTAGAGTAGTCACATTGAATCCATGGGATTTACCTATGTGTTGACTCCCTGTTCCATAATTGATTCAATAGATCTACTTTAGTTTGGACTACCCAGAAGGATTTACACTGAAATCTTTTGTACCAGGAAAAAGAAACAGAACATTGCCATGATCTGGGATGACAAATGTTTTATTATACTTTTTGTGGCAAAAAAAAAAATGAGATTACATCAGGACTAAGGCCCTTTTCGCACGGACCTTTTCTCGCGCAACAGCCCCGTGAGCCTCGCGGGAGTGGGAGCGTCGCTTCACACAACACACTCCCACTTCCGCCGGGCTCACGGGTCTGAAGCGGCGCGAGCGCGGGTTTTTTGATTTTCGAAGCGAAAATCACCCACGCTCGCGCAACGCTCCTGGCGCCCACGCGCACTTACCTCTTGTGCAGAGCGTCGGGGAGCCGGCCGGGTCACGCTTCCTTTCCTCCACCCCTGCGGAAGGAAGGGGCGGGGCGCTAGCGCGACGGACGCGACACATCCTGCTTCACGCGCGTGCGCATGGGGGGCGGACGCGACAAGCTTCTTTCTCACGCACGCGGGGGGGTGGACGGGACAGGCTCCTTTCTCGCGCGCGCGGGGGGGATGGACGGACGCGCGAGCCGCCACCGCCTCCGGGAGGCTGCCGCTTCCCCGCTCGTTCCTTCGCCTGCGGAAGGAAGGAGGGGGAAGCGGCAGCCTCCCGGAGAAGGCTTCTTGCGTGAGCCACCCTCCTCCGTCGCGTGAGCGCCGGCGCTGCAAAAAGGGCCTAAGATGGAACAACAGCAAAATTGTGTGGAAAAAAAATCTATTCTGATGCCAATGATGAAGATGACTAGGGCCATTTCCACACAACAGGGCTATGCCACTTTGGGGACAGGATGGCAGCAATTGGCTGGTCGTGTTTCTGCAAGACATAATCACCAGCCCACTGCCATTCAGTCCCCAAGCATTGTGCTCATGTAATATTTGCAAAATGGAAAAAAATCTGTTTTGCACTTACGGTCGTGTGGTGCTCCTGTACTTACTGTCATGTGGAAGGACAGGGAAACACAATGGCCATGCTTTCTTCCATAGCATAGCATACTGCATGAGCACAACACTTGGGGACGGGATGGCAGTGGGCTGGTGATGATGTCATGCAGAAGCATGACCAGCCAATCTGTCCCAGAAGCGACATAGACCCATTGTGCGGAAATACCTGGCTGCACTGCGGAAGGAAGAGATGGGGCTATCATGCTCCCTTCTGCAGGGATCTGGCGATGTGCAGAGGGGAGCATTCCTGTTGTGCTCCCTTCCCTACCAGAAGTGCTGTAGGACAACACGCGAGGATGTCGTTATGAGGAAATGGCCTAGGTCTTCATTTTAGATATCCCAAATCCTACATAATCCCCTACATAATCACAAGCTTCATTCTTCTTGGAATGACGGCATCCTGAATGGAATCTTTTGACAACATGCAATTATATTTCACCCACTATGTTGTGATACCACCAGTGTTTTAAAGACATTTCCACAATGTGTTGAAGTGATCCACATTTCTGGCTCACTCAATTCTTGCAGGCAAACCACTATGTACATACCTATTTCATGCTTTATCAATTTGGTATTCTACCAAATTAGCACATATTTCAAGAAGTTAAGAATCTTTTTGTTAGGGCAATAGCATTGACCTTAGCTTGCTGTTGCTTTTTATTTTATTGTATGTCTCATGTGCCATCTTATCTACCTTCCAGAGGTTGCTAGAATCCCCTGGTCACCATGGCCACTGGTTGTGTTGGCTGGGGGATCTGCAGCATTTTAATCCAAAATGTAACTTTACCAAGCAATGTATCCTACCCTTTCACTAATGCCTAAAGTTTGAAGATTGCCATAAACAAGAGGGCTCTTTTGTGTTTTCCTGTTAATGTCTTTTCTGACCACTTTTTCACCTACTTCTTAACATAGGTTCATGGATACATGATTATCATGACAGTTGCCACATTAACTGATATTTTTTATGAGGTGAAAATGAGACATCAGAGGTTGAACTCCCATATCACATCCCATCAACTTAAAACATTTTGGAAACAGACAGTTGAAACCGATCCATCTGTTATTACCATCGTCCTATTCATGCCTTCAAAGAAAGCATATGCATGTAACATACAGTAGATACACCTTGCTCATCTCTAAATTTGTGGCAGATCCACCTCCAGCCTTCTTCTGTAAGAGTGGGACATTTTGAAAGGGGAAGCTGAGGTTATTTTGGCTCTGAACCAAGGGTTCATAGTACAGAATCCTCCTCATAGTCAAACAATTACTATAAGAGAACTTGTGCGCACTCCCACAACCTCTATATTTCAGGCCCACACTATGCTTTTTAAATAGACAGCATGGCTTAAGTAAACAGTAGTCCATGGTACAGAAATCATGTCATATGCATCTACGTACAAGCCAGCCTTTGGCTTGTCCCACTTGTTAAACCCGATCTAACACTTTATCTAATCTGAAACTGTCCTGCATTCTGAACTCTATGCTCTGTGTAGTTTTCTCCATCTATTTTTTTATTGCCGATACTCTGTTACATCATTAGCAGTTTGGTTACACTGAATACATTGTAAGCAGCCAATAGATGGTTGTATATCTATTGAACAGCAAAGAGATGTCCCATATAGCAAAGTTGTTGTTTATATTTATTGCCAACACATCTCTAGACTTCATGCTGTATCACTGATCCAGAGCCTTTCTCCAACATTTGTTTGCTGTTGTTATTGTTGTTGTGTGCCTTCAAGTAATTTCTGACTTATGGAGACCCTCAGGTGAATCTATCACAAGGTTTTCTTGACAAAAGTTGTTCAGGAGGGTTTGGCTTTGTCTTCTTCTGAGGCAGAGAGAAAGATTGAGAGAGACTTGTCCAAGGTCACTCAGTGGATTTCCATGGCCAAGTGTGGATTTGAACCCTGTTCTCCAGAGTTGTAGTCCAATGTTCAAACTGCTATACCTCTCTCTCTCTCTCTCTCCCCTTTACATACAATATGGTATAGTGTTTGAACCACATTCATCATTGAAATGGTTTGTGAACTTTGGATTGCTTTAGTGAGGCACATCAGTAAGGATTTTTGATGAAAATTCACCTAATACAGATCATTACATTGGTCCATAGTTTGTCTCTTTAAAGAAAGACAACCATTGGAATTCAATGGAGTATGACTAATTTAATTAGCTTTCATTTTTTTTAAATCTTGTTTGTTCCACCTTAATATCCATTAAGACTTTGCATATTAAGGAGACAAAAAATCTATCTTCCTTTTCAGATACTGGATGTACTTTCCAAAGCCCCCTCCCTAAATCTCTATAATGCAGGTCTTGAAGAAATTTATTGTTTTAACTTTTGAGACTTCTGCAGTGCAAAATGAACCAAGCCACTCAATGACACTACCATCCACAGATAAACAAGTGGGCATCCAGGACATGTTTTGGCAGCCAGCTAAACAAGGGAGGGAAGCAGAGCAGAACCCTCTCAAAAGGAGAACCTAAATAATATCCCAAACAGGAGGGAAAAGGGGGGGGGAAGTGGGTTGGAATGGAAAGGAGGAGGAATAATTGGTCTGCCACCCCAGGAAGTCTCTTTCAAGAACCCAAACCATGTGTTCAGGGGAAGGAAGAACCAATATGGCAAAAGCCTCCATCTTGCCTTGAGCCCCTTCAGGACTGATGGCGTCTCCAACCCCTCAACTCAGAGTTCTTGTTTACTAGGGCCCTTTCACACCTTTCACACACACGTCTACCCATGGCAACCCTATGAATGAGACTGCTGTAATATACCTGTGGTAATAAATGCAAAATCAAATACCATTGGTATTACATCATCTGTGCTTTTAACTGCTGTAGGGTCCACAACTAATGCTTTCCATTACAACTGGCATTATATCACCAATGGGAATTTTATTACATTGTGTAAGGTTGCCCACTCATTTACACAACCAGATGGGGAAGGAGAGCAGCTTTAGTTCTTTCTCACTGAAATAGTCCCATATCTTTTCCCGATACCTTTGAATGACTTTGTTTCCTTCAACAATGAACTATCGGTGTGCCAGATAAGCATTTTGAAAGACAGGTGGGCCTAATTACTCCTTTTCAATCTCTTCCACACTCATTCATATATACATATATGTTCTACAAAATCTTAGCAAAAAAAAAAAAAAATTCTGACCTGACAATAAATCCTCTTCTACACATGCTTCCTTCCATTGTTGTTTTCAATAATTCCTACCTTATATCACAGCAATTGGGTTTCTAGGTACATTTACTTTAGAGTGCCCTCAGCAAATAGAATATTCACAAGTTGTGGCTTCTTTTATTCTATGTCTCTTGGTCCTTTATCCTCCCTGAGGAAGTTGTTATCTGTCTTACTGCTTATCATAGACCAGTGAGTCTTAACCTTTTCTTTACCAGGGACATATCCACAATATAATTTTTTGCCAAGGATCCCCAAGGCTCAACTCAAGTTTTAAATATTGAAATATTTATTTTATTTATTTAAGGCTTCTAGAGACTGAATTCAAATCCCTGCTCAGACACTAGGTGACCTTGGACCAGTCACATTCACTCAGCCTCAGAAGAAGGCAAAAGGCAAATAATTTCTGCATAAATCTTGCCCCCCCCCCAAAAAAAAAACACAAACCCTGTGATAGGTTCACCTTAGGGTTGCTACAAGTCAGAAGTGACTTGAAGGCATACAGCGATAAACTGCCACAGACAGAGGAGGTTCTTTCTAGCCATCATGTCTCTCCCCTTTGAAAACTGACTTATGGAGACCTTAAGGCAAGCCTATCATGGGGGGTCTTCTTGATAAGATTTCTTGCCTTTGCCCTTCTCTGAGGATGAGAGAATGTGACTTGCCTGAGGTCACCCAGTAGGTTTCCTTGCCTGAGCACAGTTTCAAACCCTGGCCTCCAGAGTCATAGTTTAGGCATCTGCACATTCATACCACCATGTCTCTTCCATCAGGAACACAGCAGCAGGGGATGTGGGCACTGAGGGACATGGTGGCAGGCAAACAGACATGTGCTATTGTGGCCCTCAGTGCAGAAATTCTCTGCTGCCACATCCCTGATGAAACTGCTTCCCTATTTGCATACAAGTGAGCAGTTGGGGCACACGTACACACCTGCCACTGTGTCCCTTGATGCACACCCCTAGCTGCAGCATTCCTGATGAGAGGATCATGGCAGCAGGTGTGTGTGTGTGCCTAAACTGCTCCCTCATTTGCAAATTATGGAGCAGTTTCAGCACATACCCCCCACTGCTACTCTCTGTTGTTTTTTCTGCTGTTGGTGGCCAGCAGCAGGACTTTGCAGATACCCTGTGAGGGCCCCATGGGCACCCAGGGATTCCCAGACCCCAGAGTAAGAACCACTGTCATATTTCTTTATCCGTGTGTGTCCTGGACATTTTTGAAGTTCAGGTAGTTATCATGACAGTTCCCAGAGCCAGGCACCCGAAAAGAGTTCAAAAATGCTTGTAGCTGTGTTGATCCAGATCAGCAAACCTGTTACAGTAGGTCTTGTCTCCATCAAGTATGGGTCTTTTGCAAAGCTAATAAGTCCTAATTAACTATTCAAGGCCCAGATGCCCATCCCAACACTCCACATTATAATAGGGATTGCTCATAACAATATATTGTTGGTAAGAAAATTATTTTCATCCTCTCCAATCCCAGTTACTGTAAGGATTGCAGTTGAGCTCAGATTAGACAAGGAAGCTTGGGGGGGGGTGTACATGTGCATGTGTGCGTGCACTTACACACACAAATATAACATCGTCCAGAAAGCGCAGACACTTCAACCTTCTAAAGTGTTGTGTCCATTACAGTCCTGGGTTTCAGACATAATAGCAAGCTTTCTGAAAGAGCACCAGAACAGACTGGCTGATTTCCCAGAAGTTTTAACATGTTCTTAACCCAGCTGGTAAAGTGGTTTGAACAACAAAATGAGTGGTTTAACAGGTTTACCTTTTAGTCGATTGTGAATCCTTTTGAGCAACTGTTGTCAAAACAATGTGTTGGAAGATGATGCAATCTTGTCAAGGAATGCTTTATCCAATTGATATGGGAGTGTTTTAGACATAATCATCTGATTCAGTATAGGCAGACACTCACAAAGAAAACAAAACCCAAACTAATTTTTACACTTAAAAGGTGAAGTCAGACTATTTATTGTAACACCATTTTGTACTACACAGCTATTAGTATTATGATTCCACATGAAAAGGCATAGCTGCATTCTATGGAATAGTGGTGTTTATCGTTTGAAGAGGTTCTAAATATCTCTGGCTGAGTATTTTAAGCATCCTTCCCTAAACTTCACATCCCAAGCTTCCACAGAATGCGGTCATGGCCGTTAAAGTGGATTCATCCTGTTATCACTGAGCACTGTAAAAGCACTCATGGCTACTTGGCTTTGGACCCTAAGGTGCTTCTTCATTCATGTGAGAAATGGAGGATTTCTGTACTCTCCATAAGCATCTCTCTGCATTTCATCCTACGTACAAGTGCCAGCAAAATATGCCAAGGAATCTGCTAGTGCCAAATTTTACCAGTAGTGAAGGCATGGCAACCTCATGATGCTGGACTGTCTCATCTTAGTGGAATTTGTCGCTGTACAGGAAAGACCCACTGCTCTTGAGATTTATAGAAACATTTACCTACATGCCTGTGGAAAATATCAAGTTACACTTGAAAATATTGGATGTTGCTGAAAGACAAGGGAAAGAAATCTCATTTTTATGTATAAGTGACTAGAAAAATGTGTATTATTTGGGGCATTATTTTTCTGTATATATAAAAAATAATTGGAAAGAGTGTGCTGGAGGTGACAGAGTGGACAAGAACAGCTGATCTACTAAAACAGATTCTATTTGACTTGTACATCACTAGCCCAAGGATGCTCAAAGAAATTTTCTGTGGCAGGGGAGAAGATTGCAGAGGAAAGAAAGAGGTGAGAAAGCCATGATCTGTGAAAAGACCTCTGTTCTGTTCCTAGAAGGGGAGTTAGAATCCAAGGATTTTGTACTGTGGAAAAAATTTCCAAGGTAAGGACCCCATTATATAAGGAAGAAAGAAGAGAGATTCAGGCTGCCTCCCAAGACTAGGATGGGAGGGTTCTGAAATGATGTGGCAAAATTTGGCAACCGAGACTCCTATGTAGGTAACCCTCTTAAGACATTATCAACCAGAGATTGCACTAAATGGTTGTTATTTTGTTATTGTTGTCATGGTACTTGGATTGTTGGATGATGATGATGATAATCCATGTTTTAATGCAATGTACTACATTTTGATTGTTTTGTAAAAAACATAGTAGTCAAAATTAATAATGATGTGCCTGCCAAAGTTGAACACCCCCACTTCACCTCACCCCACCCCAAAAAACCAATTCTGAGATCCTAGTTCCAAGAGCACACTTGTTATGTCAATTAAGAATGAAAAATGCAAGAAAGGCATAATTTGTCTCTCAGTTAAGTGAATTTTAAAGAAGAAAATGTTACTTTAACATACAGTATTTGTACTACTTCGTATCTGATGCATTATGTCCTTTTTTCATTCAAGTATCCACATCTGAAAGTCTTATGAGAAGCCCCTGCTACACTTTTCCTCATAAATCAAGAGTAGCAACCATACTAGCTATTTTTTTAAAGTGTCACGTACATTGATGGCAACATACAAATAAAGGATAATAATGCAGCTTTCCAGATGTGTTTTTGAACAGCTGCTCCCATAATTCTTTGCCATTGGCTATGCAGGAGAGGGCTGCTGGGACTTGCAGCCCAACAACCTTAAGAATGCTGCAAGATTGCTAGCAATTTCATGGATGAGGGATATGTATTCATTTTCATGTGCCTGCCCACATCCATATAGGATTCACATTTCCATGATACAGTCAGATCTAGCCAATATAGTGGATGAAGCAGCACACATTTGGTTCACAAGCCATCTTTGTACTTGCAAGCATTCTTTCTGAATACTCCATACCCTTCAAGAAATGCTTGCAAAAGCTGAGATGGTATATCATCTATTTCCCCTTTGCAGCAAACTCCACTCTCTTGCAAAGAGATGACCATTTCAGTGGCCATTTGTCCTTCTTTGCAGATGACAGTCTTCTGTTTCAAGGCCTCCCTGTCTGAGTGGTCATATCCACTTAAAAGGTAAAGGAAGGGTAGATGCCTTGAAGTTAACCACCAGCTGCCTGCCCCTTTACTGATCTGAGCTGGAACACATGTCACCTGGTCACAGGCTTACTCTGACAATGAGATGTTTATCATTAAACTATAGAGATTATTGGTAATTTTACATCTATATCATGTAGTGCAAAAAGAAGACACAGACTTGCATAAAATCTTTATTTTAAGCAAGTCTGTGTCTTCTTTTTGCACTACATGATTCCTCTTTTTTTTCCCCCTATTGGAAATGGCTGTCTTACTAACCTGAAGTGGGAGATAGCTTCACACACAAGCAGGTGAGCGGATGGGCTATCTCCCAAATTGAAATTATTAGTATTTTCTTCCTTTAAGCATTCTCAGAACTGTCCTTTCTTATCTGGATCAGAGGATGTGTAGATTCCTCCAGGCAGAAAAGGTTTGGATACAGAGATGTTCCTCTCTACTCAAATTCACACAGACATAATCTTCTTTCACAGAGGGATAATTTGACAACATGAATGTATTTCACACTTTATTCTCACAGCCACTAACAGGACTTGGGGGCTGAACTTTGTTGGTAATCCCAACTAGAGTAGAGTTATTGAATCAGTTGTTAAATGATGAGTCAACAGTTGGGTAAAACAGCTGGGTAATTCAATGAGCTTCAGCTCAGGATTCACTCTGCTATACTTTTCTATTAATTGTTCTCCCAAAGAGATACCAAGAACAGCACACAGAAGAAGAAGAAGAAGAAGAAGAAGAAGAAGAAGAAGAAGAAGAAGAAGAAGAAGAAGAAGAAGAGGAGGAGGAGGAGGAGGGAGAAGAAGAGGAGGAGGGAGAGGGATTAGAAGTAACACTGATAACACAAAACTGAAAATATAAAGTTGCACACTGTGCATGCAATTGCTATGAATCATGTTTTTCCTCATTTATTATGACTCTAAAATGGACAGTCATTATTGGAAGACCCTTACCCCTCTTCCTTTTCTGACATGATCTAAACTAAAATTCCTTCCTTTCCCTTGACATGGCTTTAACACTTAGAATGGGGTTGCAAACCATAGGCCCTCCATACAGTTTTAACTACAGCTCCCATAATCCCTCAAAATTTTCCATGCTGACTGAAGTTGCTAGAAACTAAACTTCAAAACATTTGGAAGTCCGAAGTTTTTCACGTTAGCTTAGAAAGACATTCCCACTGATATAAGTGGGGATTTCTCCCCAAGGCTTCAAGGAGTACATTGGAAGGGAGATGTTTGTTCCAATTGTACTGAGCGAAAGAGGGATAAGTTCCTCCCACCAATGTTCTGGGTTCTTGCTAAGCAACACTTTCCCCACCTACTCCATGCAACATTAATCTAGTAAGAGAAACCTGATCCACAGTCAGTTGACTTCTAATTCTATTTAAATTGACTTCCAATTCTATTTCCTATGTCTCTGCTCTTTATATGAGATAAGCTAATACAAACCATCTCAATGGTTCAGTTCTGAGATAAAGGGGGAAAAAATCCTTTTCAACTGCATGAAGGACAGAAGGGGTTTGTATCTCCCCACCCATCACAAGAACAGATAATTTGTCACCTTATGTTTGAAAAATACAGGAAGGTGAATGTGGTCTGGCCAAATTCTTTCTCTGATTATTTATGATATAACATAAGCCACTCTGCGTAGATCCTATGAACAGATTTGCCATCTGTCTAAAAGACGGAGAGAACAAGACAAAAAAGAAAAAGAATGAGCTCCATCTGTCTAGGAGGGCTGTGGGGTGGCCATACTAGAACATTTGGCACAGGATATGTTTAGAAGTAAGTGCTCAGAGTTTATATTCCTGAAATCTGTTTGCAACCTTGCTTCATTCCATACCATGCTCTTGCTATTCAGAAAAGTGAAACTTTATGTAACTATCCTTAGTTACAAGCATGAACCAGTTGTTTTGTGTGCTCAGGCATCTCAGGCCAGACAGCCAATTTTTGTATCAGATATGGACTAAATCTATCCCCATAGTAGATTCCCAGATGAGTAGTAGCTGTTGCCAGATACCATGGAATATATTGACAAGAGTGAAGTACTAGCAAAATAAATGCACCCTACTCCCCTTTGCATATTGTGACCTGTCAAGAGTTTGGAATAATTGTTTTTTGTTTTTTTTAATACAATTCCCACAGTCCCCTTAGGCATTTTGGAAGTGCAGTTCAACCTCTCCCCCTTCCCTTTCCAGTTGTGATCAAGATACAACAGGGGCATTGCATAGCATAAAGTCACCCCTGGATAGCTATGTGACAGATATGCAAAGATACTTCTATACTGGATCCTACTATTATACAATCAATCATGCAACTCACAGCCATTGACAATATCTGACAAACCTCCTGTTAAATATATGGTAACTCTAAGTGGTGGTCCATCAATGAGTGTCAGTCCAGGAGCCATTCTATCCCCAAGGTTTTTTAAATCTACATGAAACCGTTGTGAGAGATCATCTGGAAGGATAAGGCAGGCTTCTATCAGTACACTGATGACCCAACCAAATATATTAGCTAGGGATAGTATGCCTCCTCTGAATGAATGCTTGAAGGAGGTAATGGGCTGGATGAAGAAAAACAAATTGAAACTGAATCTAGACAAGACAGAGGGGCTTGCTATTAAGGGTCTTAATCTAGGGTTGAAGATGAGTCAACCACTTCTGGATGGGGCCACACTCCCACTGAAAGACTGTGTTTGCAGCTTGGGAGTGGCCTTGGAGTGGCCATCCCTCCAAATGTCAACTCAGATAGATGCGATGGTCAGGAGTGCTTATTATCAGCTTTGGTTGACACACCAACTGCACCTCTTCCTTGAATTGGACAACATAGAGATAGTAGTGGACGTGCTGGTAACCTCAAGGTTGGACTTCTGCAATGCGTTCTACATTGGGCTATCTTTGTACCAAGTTCAGAAACTCCAACTGGTCCAACATATGGCAAGCAGATTGGCTACAGGTACATTGAGGAGTGAGCATATCACTGATATTAAAATCACTCCACCAGCTGCCAATTAGTTTCCCGGTAAATTACAAAGTGTTGGTTATTACCTTCAAAACCCTACATGGTTTGGGTCCAAGGTACCTTCAATATTGCCTCCTCCCATACAATCCTCCCCATACTCTCAGGTTCTCTGGGGACCATTTACTTAATCCAGCCAGGACTAGACTGGCAATGGTCATCCAGAGGACCTTTTCATTGGCCACCTCTAGATTGTGAAATTGCCTGCTGGAGGAGATTCAATAGCAAAACACACTGTCCGAATTTTACAAAGTACTAAAGACCTCTCTTTACGGCAAGCCTATCCAGTAAATTTTTAACTATGAATTTTAAAATAGTGTGTTTAAAATGTTTTTACATGTTTTTAGCTGTATTTGAATTCATGATGTCCCCTGCCTTTGGAGGTTTTTAAACAGAGGGTGAATGGAAATTTTTCAGGAGTGTTTTTGCTGTGTATTCCTGTATGGCAGGGGTTGAACAAGATAGGCCCTGTGATACTTTCCAGCTCTCTGATCCCATGGAACAGGTAGCAGAGGCCAAATTTCATTATCTGCCATTTTTTTATAAAATAATATTTTGAAAAAGTTTCTTTCTTTTTTCCCCTTTTTTACACAGAGATACTACATTTTTTAGTCTTGATTATGAAGTTAAAAGAATGTAACACTCAGTTTTCACAGCTTTTAACCCTAAAAGTATTATATAAATATCAGTCAATGGCTCTTCATAAATCACTTGCTGAGGAATATTAATAAATTACATTTTTCAAATGCAAGAATAGAGAAGAAGAAAAATTGAAGCTTGATCCTGCCCGAAAAGGACAAGGAAAGAAATCCTGGCTCTGATAACTCCATGGCAAAATGTCAGTAGTCCTGTTAAAATGCTTTTTTGAAAAAGAAAGAAAAAAAATAAGGCTTTCCCCAGGGATTTTCTTGGCATGACTTGACCAAGACCAATGGGCTACAACCTGTGAAAGAGATGAGAAATTTCTGGCTTCCAGTTCTTTATTTTAAGGGTTCAAGAGTGCTATATTTACAGCAGCAGAGGTGAAAGGGAGGGAAATTGTAAAGACCTTTCAAGTGAAACAGAATAAAGGAATGAATACATGAAGGTTCTACATAAGTTTCCTTTCTTTTAACATTTGGTTGTTCACTTTAACAAAAGACCACCTCATTGTCAGAAAACAATAGCTGTTCTATTCATTTGTGAGGCGGTTTCATGACTGAGTAAGGCAGTTGTTACAAGATCACTTCATTTGCAAAGTGTTGGGTGGGGGATGAAAGAACAATGCTGCTATGCCCCCATCCCATAAACATTATAGATTATTAAATGGTCTCTTAATTAAGCAGTATTAAAGCTAAGTTGAAGACTGAAACACATTAATGCAAAGTATTTCACTAAATGAAGCACCATATTAGACATGACTACCACTGATACAGAGAAGCCGAACGTGTGCATAAAATATGACAAGTTCTCCTTGCCTTTCATAGAAAATTTAAAATAAGAACCATCTACAGATTTAAAAGAGCAAAAAAACCTCAAGTGCTCATTTATTCTTGGAAAAAGGAACTACATCTTTCAAGAGTAACTAAGTATGGAGAGATCAATAGCCATGCCTTTTCCGGCATGAGATGAATGATGGAAGGGAAGGCTTTTTTTTTTTTTGCTTGCTTGCTACCTTACTTATTTTCTGTTAATCAAGAAGATGATCTAAATGAACTGAGTATGGAACTACCATTCCTTCTGTGTCATTGACCCTTTTCGCATGGACTTTCTCTCGCGCGAGAGCCCTGTGAGCCTTGCGGGAGTGGGAGCGTCACTCTGCACGATGCACTCCCACTTCCGTGGTGCTCATGGGGCTGAAGCGGCGCGAGCGTGGTTTTTTTATTTTCGACTTGAAGCGAAAATGACCCGCACTCGTGCAACGCTCCCGGAACCCACACGCACTTACCTGCTGTGCGGAGTGTCGGGGAGGTGGCCGGGTCACGCTTCCTTCTCTCCATGGTGCCTACAGCTCCCACAGGCCCCTGTGGAAGGAAGGGGCAGGGTGCTAGCACGACGGATGCACCAGCAGGAAGCACCTGCAGAAGGAACGAGGGGGAAGCGGTAGCCTCCCGGAGGAGGTTTCTCACGCGAGACGCCCTCCCCCCTCACGCAAGAAGCTACAATGTGAAAGGGCATTGTCAGGAATAGTTTGAGGCCACAATCTCTATGCACTTCACCTGCTGGAAGGTCAGCTGAGAGAAATAGGTTGTTGTGTTACTTCTGAGTAGGCCACTCCAGGAATACACTGTACATGTACAATTCTGTGTTGTAAAACAGATGATGAACTCATGGTACATATACAGGGATCCCTTTATTTCCATTTTGGCCAAACCTAATTAGATTTACGGAAAAATTCTTTTTGGGGGACTGCAAATTTATGCATCCAGTAACAAATGCCTAAGTGTTCTCTCACTTCTAGAATGTAAAGAATTAAAGATCCTCACATGTAAAATGGGGTAAGGAGAAATACATTTTACTCTTTGAAGAAGTGAGATATTTGGGGTTGCAAGGAGGGAAAGAGTTCTGATCTACAGGTATAAAAAGATATGGTTCTCTAAAGACAATCATAACTATTGATAATACTAATCTCAAATCTCAGTCAATTGGGTCTGTTTGAGTTAGAGTGCTATTCTAATTGGACAAGAAGGTAAAAAGCAAACTAAACCAATGCTAGGCCTGCAACTGCTGTGCTGAATCTGAATCTCCCTCAAGCTACAGATGTTAGAAATTACTAAAGTCTGTTCTTTGCCTAGCCTAAATTTGTGGTCGTGTTCCTGAGCTGGATGAGGTTTGGATCTGACATAACTTGGTTCCTCCCTCACCAGGCCACTTCTCTGCTGTTGACTGAGGCAGATCTCTAAGAACAACCAGAAGAAAAGAATTCTGCTGACAGAAGGGCAGTTTTGACTTCAGAAGATGATTGGGCCTCTTTGAGGTATCATAATATTACATGATATTGCATAGATTTCATATTTTTATATATATCCCATCCAGAATTGGGAATCAAGGGGGCTTTGCTGCTGGCCACACCCTCCTGCCTGGCCTTTTTAAAAGAGGCTGGGGAAGAACTCAGAGGGGCTTTGCTGCTGGCCACACCCTCCTGCCTGGCCTTAAAAGAGGCTGGGGAAGAACTCAGAGGGGCTTTGCTGCTGGTCACACCCTCCTGCCTGACCTTAAAAGAGGCTGGGGAAGAACTCAGAGGGGCTTTTCTGCTGGCCACACCCTCCTGCCTGGCCTTTGAAAGAGGCTGGGGAAGAACTCAGAGGGGCTTTTCTGCTGGCCACACCCTCCTGCCTGGCCTTTGAAAGAGGCTGGGGAAGAACTCAGAGGGGCTTTGCTGCTGGCCACACCCTCCTGTCTGGCCTTTTTAAAAGAGGCTGGGGAAGAACTCAGAGGGGCTTTGCTGCTGGCCACACCCTCCTGCCTGGCCTTAAAAGAGGCTGGGGAAGAACTCAGAGGGGCTTTGCTGCTGGCCACACCCTCCTGCCTGACCTTAAAAGAGGCTGGGGAAGAACTCAGAGGGGCTTTGCTGCTGGCCACACCCTCCTGCCTGGCCTTTGAAAGAGGCTGGGGAAGAACTCAGAGGGGCTTTGCTGCTGGCCACACCCTCCTGCCTGGCCTTTGAAAGAGGCTGGGGAAGAACTCAGAGGGGCTTTTCTGCTGGCCACGCCCTCCTGCCTGGCCTTTGAAAGAGGCTGGGGAAGAACTCAGAGGGGCTTTGCTGCTGGCCACACCCTCCTGCCTGGCCTTTGAAAGAGGCTGGGAAAGAACTCAGAGGGGCTTTTCTGCTGGCCACACCCTCCTGCCTGGCCTTTAAAAGAGGCTGGGGAAGAACTCAGAGGGGCTTTGCTGCTGGCCACACCCTCCTGCCTGGCCTTTGAAAGAGGCTGGGGAAGAACTCAGAGGGGCTTTGCTGCTGGCCACACCCTCCTGCCTGGCCTTTAAAAGAGGCTGGGGAAGAACTCAGAGGGGCTTTTCTGCTGGCCACACCCTCCTGCCTGGCCTTATAATTAGGAGAGGGAGGGAGGAAGGGAGGGTAGGATTGGGGGTGTGTGGGCAGGCAGGGGGCATTTTTTGTGATGGGGGCGGCTGGATGTAATGGAAGAACAACGGGGAGCGACAATAAGTACTGTGCTGGGCAAAGGGAGATATGGTGATAGCAGGGCAAAATGCCGTTACAGGGAAGGAGAGATAGATGCTTAATACCTATCTCACCTTCCGTTCGCCCTGCTACCCCAAGGTGTCTGGAGAGCGAACCAAACCACCCACATAACCTTTCCTTGCTCCTGTGCAATGTCAGGTCAATGAAAAAGAAAACGCATATTATCCATGACCTTTTAAAGGATGAAGATGCTGACCTGACATGCTTTACAGAGACCTGGCTGGAAGACGATAGTGCCACAACCTGGGTCCAGGCCTTGCCAGCCGGATACTCTGTCAGTGAGCAGGTAAGGGGAAGTGGGCGGGGGGGCGGAGTAGCCTTGGTTTACAAAGACAATCTTATGCTGACCAGGATACCTGTCCGGAAAACAGACCACTTCGAGTGTATCTACCTGAGCCTGAAGGCAAGGGATAGTCTAGGAATTCTGTTAGTGTACCGACCACCCCGCTGCCTAACAGACTCCCTGGCCGAGCTGACAGAGCTGGTGTCGGAGTTGGTGTTGGAATCACCCAGACTTTTGGTTCTGGGCGACTTCAATGTCCCATTTGAGACCAGTTTAACAGGTGCAGCTCGGGAGTTCGTAGCATCCATGACAAACATGGGCCTATCCCAATTAGCCTCTGGGCCAACACATTGTGCAGGTCATACCCTTGATGCGGTCTTTAGTACGGAACGGGCACAGCCATGGGTGGAGATAACAAATACTACCACCTTGTCATGGACAGATCATTTCCTGGTCAGGGTTAGACTAATGGTTGCTATCCGCCCCTGCAGGGGTGGTGGACCTATTAGAATGGTCCGCCCTCGAAGGTTAATGGAACCTATTGGATTCCAGAAAGCCCTCGAGGGTCTTATGGTTGGTATCGCCGGTGATCCTGTCGAAGCCCTGGTTAATACCTGGAATTGTGATCTTACCAGGGCTATCGACACGATTGCTCCCAAGCGTCCTTTCCAGCCTGCTGCAAACCGTAATCCTTGGTATACAGTAGAACTTAGGAATATGAAGCAGGCTGGACAATGACTAGAGCGCAATTGGCGGAAATCTCGACTCTTATCTGACAGGACACGCTATAGAGAATTCCTTCATTCCTATGGAGTGGCAATAAATGCAGCGAAGAAGACCTTCTTCTCTGCACGTATTGCGTCTGCGATTTCTCGTCCAGCAGAGCTGTTTAGGGTGGTAAGGGATCTGACTCAGATACCCACTCCCCTGAACTCGTTGTTAGAACCTAACGTAGCTTGCTGTGACGCCTTGAATAATCATTTCGCAGATAAAATCTCTCAGATAAGAGCCGATTTGGATGCCGGTGTTATAGCAGAGGTCACAAATGGAGCGTCCAGCAACCCCGTGAACAAGATTATACTGGATCAGTTCCAGTCAGTGAGTACCGAGGACGTAGACAAGCTCCTTGGAAAGGTAAGAAGGACAACTTGCCCTCTTGATCCCTGCCCTTCATGGCTGGTCGTCCAGGGAGGAGTTGCAATTAAGACGTACTTAAGACATATTATTAATGCATCCTTTAGGGAGGGCAATTTTCCAGCTTGTTTAAAAGAAGCGATTATACGGCCGCTTCTAAAAAAGCCCTCCCTAGATCCCCTGGATATGAATAATTACAGACCAGTCTCCCATCTTCCATTTTTAAGCAAGGTGATTGAGAGGGCTGTTGCCCTTCAGCTCCAAGCTGTCTTGGATGAAACAGATTATCTAGATCCATTTCAAACTGGCTTCAGAGCAGGATATGGAGTTGAGACTGCCATGGTCGCCTTAGTGGATGATCTACGCCTAGGTATCGACAGGGGAAGTGTGACCCTGCTGGTACTCCTGGACCTCTCAGCGGCTTTCGATACCATAGACCACGGTATCCTTCTGGAACGCCTGAGAGGGCTGGGGATGGAGGCACTGCACTTAAGTGGTTCCGGTCCTATCTCTCAGGTAGATACCAGATGGTGATGCTTGGGGACAGCTGCTCCTCGAAAAAGGAGCTTAAATCTGGCGTCCCTCAGGGCGCCGTCCTGTCCCCAATGCTATTTAACATCTACATGAAACCGCTGGGAGAGATCATCAGGAGGCATGGAGCAAGGTGCTATCAGTATGCTGATGACACCCAGATATATCTCTCCATGCCTCGGATAACAGCATCAACTAAGGATGGCATCTCACCTCTAAATGAATGCCTAGAAGCAGTAATGGACTGGATGAGGAAAAACAGACTGAAGCTGAATCCAGATAAGACGGAGGTACTTGCTGTTAGGGGCCCCAGCCCAGGTATAGAGGTTTGTCAACCAGTTCTAGACGGGGTCACACTTCCCCTGAAAGACTGTGTCCGCAGCTTGGGAGTGCTCCTGGACTCGCCGCTTCAGATGACAGCTCAAATTGATGCGGCAGCCAGGAGTGCCTGCTATCAGCTTCGGCTGATACGCCAGCTGCGCCCCTTCCTGGACTTGGAACACCTAAAAACAGTGGTACATGCGCTGGTAACTTCACGGCTTGACTTCTGTAATGCGCTCTACATAGGGCTACCCATGTGCTTAGTCCGGAAACTTCAATTAATTCAGAATATGGCAGCCAGGTTGGTCACCGGAACATCTAAAAGTGACCACATAACACCAATTCTGAAGTCTTTACACTGGCTGCCTATTCGTTTCCGGGCACAGTACAAGGTGTTGGTTTTTACCTTTAAAGCCCTTCATGGCTTGGGGCCAGCCTACCTGCGGGATCGCCTTCTCCCATACAATCCGCCCCGCACACTAAGGTCCTCTGGGAGGAATTTACTGCAGCCAATCAGAACTAGGTTGGCTGCGGTTACCCAGAGGACCTTTTCTTCTGTCGCTCCCAAGTTATGGAATGGCCTGCCGGAGGAGACCCGGCACATTACCAGTCTTGACTGCTTTAAAAAAGCAGTCAAGACCGTTCTCTTCCGACAGGCCTTCCCAGATTAGTGTTCCACCGCCTCTCATCATTGTCTTCTGTGTTAATCTTGTTTTTAATTTGTTTTAATTAACTAATATGTTTTAGGGGGATAGAAGGGTTGGAGGGTGGGGAGGATAGGGTGCGTTTTAATGTTTTAATGTTTTTATATATTTTTGTAATGCCGCCTCGATCCATTGGGAGAGGCGGGATGAAATAAATTTTATTATTATTATTATTATTATTATTATTATCAAGGTGATTTACACTTTAAAAGAGCAATTTGGTTAAAGACGTACAACATTAAAATAAAATTAAACTTGTCACAATATTAAAACACTTTAAATCTCTTCTTAAATGAATAAAATGCAGTTAAAAAGATTAAAAAGCAATTAAATGTAGTACAGTTTAAAACAATGCAGCACCTCCAGACCATTCTTTAAAGACTTTTTGTATTAAAAACCTGTCAGAATAAAAAGCATTTTGCCTGTCAATGGAAGGACAGCAGGGAGGGGATGCATTTTATCCTCCCAGAGAAGGGAGTCTCAGAGTCTAGGGGCAGCCACTGAGAAGTCCCTCTCTTGCATCCCCACCAACTGTACTTGTGAAGTGCTGGAACTGGGAGAAGGACCTCTTCTGGTGATCTCAAAGCCTGAGTGGTTCACATAGTACCCAGCTTGTTGGGGGCATGTATAGAAAATGTTTCAAAATACATGCTATTTGCAAGTTGTTCGCCGCCTCGATCCATATGGAGAGGCAGGATACAAATAAATAAATAAATAAATAAAAACATTAAAAAAAAATTAGGGAGATACGGTCAGCCAAACAGCCTAGACCTGAGCCATATAGGGCTTTTTAGGTCATAATTTGCACTTTGAATTGTACCTGGAAACAAACTGGCAGGAGAGTAGTACAATTCCTGTAACCAGTCCCACTTAACATATTGGTTGCAGCTCTTTGAATTAGCTGAAGTGTCTGAACACTCCACAGAGGCAGTCCTAGGTAAAGCATATCACAGTAGTCCAAGGGGGATGTAATTAAGGCATGCACCATCACAGCCAGATCTGCCATCTCAAGGAATGGGCATTGTTGATGTACAAGCTTTAAATGTGCAAGAACAGTCCTAGCCACCACAGAAACCTGGACCTCAAACTGCAAATTTCTGTCACCAAGGACAATGTACACAGGTTGAATCTGTATTGCTGGATCTGGCTTTTAGACTGTCCAATGGCACTTCTAGTGCCACTTCTGATAAGAAGACTGAGGTAGATTTTTTTTCAGGATATATTGGTGTACCTGTCAAGTGAGAACTGATATGTGATGTTTGCAGTTGCTAGATTTATTGCATTGACATTATGTTTCATTTTCTATATATTTTAAAATATATAGTATCATACCATATTTCATCTTCTTTATTAAATTCACAGTTTTATGTTCATGTTATATTTGTACTTCATATCTATTTGGAATTCAAGGGGTTGGATGATGTATGATGATTTTTTGCTAAAATATAATAAAGTAACTGAACAGAATTGTTCAGGTCTTAATGATACTCTTTCCATTCTTCAGTTTCACAGATAGTGGTACCCATGTGGCACAACAAAAACATCAGGGCCTGTTTTGCTAATGAAAGGTGGGTTTCTGCACCTAAAAAGAGATAAATAAATTTGTAGTAGGGAGAATCTGACTTCCAAGGCAAGTATCACCAGTCTGCTCTATCAAATGGTTAAAAATAAGAGAGGGAATATATGTATATTGAGATGGCAGTCTTATAGAGTTTGAGAAGACATGTGAGGTTATAATAACAATATGGAACCTCCTCTACACTGGGATGCAATTCTTCTCTAAGTTTCTTTTCAAAGATAGTAACAAGTCATTTTAGCAATTTTCTTCCTGCTGTGAGAAAATCTTCAAAAAATCATGAAGTTTTTGAAAGTTAGTTGGGGACTTTTTCTATCAACATTTGCACATGGTTGTCTTGTGCAGAAAGCAGCATTTTCTGCTCAGGAAACAGAATTTTGGATACGGAAAATGATCTTTCAAGGCAGAAATACTCATTCCTGTGAAGAAAATTTAATTTCCTGCTCAGAAAAAGGATGTACAGTGGCCCCTCGATTTTTGTGAGGGTTTAGGACACAGAACCCTTTTGAAAGCCAAAAAACTGCAAATAACTCCCAGTGAGCACTCTCCCTCCCTCCTCCTGCCTTCTTTCTGCAGCCAGCCGGAGGAAAGGCAAGAGAGTGCAGGGAGAAAAACCTCCTCCTCTCCAGTCTCCTGCCTGACTCCCTTTGTGTGCCCACACAGGGACCGGCAGGAGAGTGGAATGGAGGGAATGCCCGCATTCTCCACTACTCTGTTAACCTGACTTCTGGAGATCCCTGGGGGACACCCTGATTTGCTCCAGCAATGCAAAGGTTGGGGGAAAATAGCTGAGCACTGCTTAGCAAAGTGGAGGGCAGGGCAATGAAGTGAGATCTTGGACCCTATGTATACGAAGTCAGACCACACAAGAGCCAGGCCAAATGTCCGATTACCAGTAGTTTATTTAGCAGAATTGGCAAAATATCCACACACATACACACAATGAAGTAATCACTCCCACAAGCATACAAGGACTAATGAGTTGGAAAGATATGAAGATCGGAAAAAGTGAGAGAAAGAAGCAGTTTTATACTGCACCTGATCCTGTAGTTCGGGAAGAAGCAAGGCAAAGGTGACTCAGTGGAGGAAAAATGCTGAGGGGAGTTCTTGGCTAGCCAAATGCCGAGCACTAGTCAAGCATGGGAGTTCTCCCAAGAGGATCCCAAAAGGGAACTCAATTATAGGATAAAATATGCCTCAGGGGCAGACCCTTTCCTGGAAAAGGACAATGGCCAAATCATGCAAATAGATATTGTTTTTGTATTTCTTGCTGTTGCAATTGTTAATCTCATCTGTAGGACATGTAGCCCCCTCAAGGTGTCATTGTTGTTGATGGTCCATTGTGTGTGTATACGTGCCTTTTAAGGTTTCCCTCTTGGAGACGTGACTGGGGGGAGCGTTGGTCTGACCTTGCTAGTTGTGCTTTGGTTTTAGACCCAGATGTCTATGTTCCTGTCTGGTGAACCTCTGGCTTTAGATATTAAATTAAATATTAATTTAATTAAATATTTATAAATATAATGTTATATTTATAAATATAATATTATATAATATAATATTATATATTATATTATAAATATAATATAAATATTAAATATTTATTTAATATTAAATTAAATTAAATTAAATATTAAACTTTAGATATTAAATATTACGCTTCCCCAGGATTGGGTCTGCCAGCAGGAGTTACAGCACTCTTCTACCTACCACTGTCCACGCAGGCTTCGAAACAATCCTGCATTCTCCTGCCTGCCACTGCCTGCATGGCTTTTCTTCTTCTTGAGCAAGTGAAGGGCAGGAGAATGGAGAGAAGGAAAGGCTAGAGAGTTAAGAGGGAAAGTCTTGTGTGTCCACAAACTTTCCCCCCTCCCATTCACTTGTCATTTGACAAGATAGTGCAACTGGGCAAAAGGCCAGGGAATTGGAGGGGGAAAATAGTGGGGTGCAAGTGGGCACCTCATGAATAATCAAATCTGCAAAGGTCAAACTAGCAAATCTAGGGGGAGAACTGAAATTACAGATTGGTCTTGTGTAAAATTTTCACATAGTTGATGTGCATTAAAACAGCATTTTCTGTGCAACAGCATTCCACTAGGTGGAATTAATAATTTCAGTGCAGAAATATTACTTTCTGCAAAGAAAATGCTATTTTCTGAGCAGAACATGGTGGTTTCTGTGCAAATTAATCATGTACAAATTGTACACAGAGTAAATCCTCCAACTGCAGCCTTTTTTCTGTGCATAAAACATGTGCAAAGATTCTCATCAGTCCAGGATTCTTTTCATCAGGGCTTCTCAACCCTCAAAAAACATGTTTTTCAGATAACTGATAATTTTGAATATTCTTTCCACCCCCACTCTACAAGAGCAGTTCTTAGCCTTTGGTCCTTCAGATCTTTTGGATTTAAAGACCCACATGCCCTAGTCAATAGCTAGTTAGCATACCTTTGAGATAAAGGCCATTTCTGCATTAAACTGTTAAAGTGCTATTATTCCACTTTCAACATCCTGTGGAATTCTGGGGTTTGTAGTTTACTGAGGCCAAAGAGCTCTCTGGTTGAAAATTCTAAATGCTCCTCCCTAAACTGAAAACCCCAGGATTCCATAATATGTTGAAAGTGGAATAATAGCACTATAACAGTCTAGTATGGAAATGGCCATAGTTATCATGTAAACTCTTAACCTTCTGTCAAGAGGCTACATCCCTAAATTCCAAAGCTGAATCTAGGCTACATCCCCAAAGCTGAATCTAGGCTACATCCCTAAATTCCAAAGCTGATCCTTACAGGGCATGGTTTCCAGACCTTCTACCATTTTGATTGCCCTCATCTGTTCATGTTAAAGCTTGTCAATATCCTTTCTGAACTATAGTGACCAGAACTGGACACAATATTCCAGGTGGGGTCTGACCAAAGCAGAATAGAGTGGTACTATCACTTCCCTTGATCTAGACATTGCACTCTATTGATGCAGCCCAGAATCACATTGGCTTTTATTAACTGCCACATCGTACTGCTGACTCATGTTCAGCTTGTGGTCTACTAAAACTCCTAGATCATTTTGTTAGTTATCTAACAACATCCTGCTTTTGGTTTTGCTGGCCAGTGCTGATGAGAGTTGGTATCTAATAACCTCCATCCATTCCCCAGCCCTGCTTCAGAGCAAAATGGAAGCCAGAACTTAAATTAACACAAAAAAGTTGAGCACTAAAACTTTTTGAAATGGACTAAGGTGGATCTTTTAAATTTTTGAAGGGTAAAAAAAGAGTTGAAAACTATGGTGCATGACTTTATATGAAAAGATCAATATTTTTTTTGATGAAACTATCAGTACTTGTTGATAGTGGTATTGATGAAATCATCCATATCTGTTTGCTTTCTGTTAAATATTAGGAAGAAAGAAACATAAGATAAACCCTGCAGGATTGTACTAAAAGATCATCTCTTCCGGCATTCTGTTGTTACCGATAATGGCTGACAAATCAATGTTGAGTTGTACGAAGAAGTTGCTATTTATTGGGACACAACTCTGTAAAAGGAGAATTGATACTAATGGGGATTATTCTACATTGGAGTTGCAACTCAGATCTCACACCCAGTTGCTTGAACCATACAGGAACCTGCAGTTTCTCTAGGAAGCATTTCAGTTGCAGTTTTGCAAATATTCTGTTGGTTTTGGTATGTAGTGAGAGCCCACACATGCAAATCTGTCTTTGATTTGTTATAAAACATTCTCTCTCTCTCCCTTCCTGGTTCTTGCTCTTAGGAGAGACATTTCAAGAAAAGAGTGGGTGGAAAAATCTTTTATACCTGCAGGTGCCCAAGAGCTCTAACTGGGGATTCCTTTTTCCAAACTACCTGCACTGTTATCATTGACTTGGTTGCCATAGCAGTATGTGCTCTATCTTATGTGAACATTCTTGCCGCCAATTACTACAGCTGATGAACACAGTAATTATCATAGCTTCCTGAGGTGCACTTAAAATAGCAATGCCAAGGCAGTGCATTCTTAGAATATATCACATACGCTCTTTATAGACTGTCCTAGAAAAATATCTCTCTCACTGGGAACGTTCAGCTTGTCTTCTGCTGTTATGGATGAGGTGGCTTAGCTTGCTTGGGATAAAGGTTATATGGGGACGAGACATGGCAGTAGACAAAAACACAACTGATACACAAACATGATACATATTAGAGTTGATTAAATCTCCTTAAAAGTGTTCATTTCCTGCTTTGGTAGAAATGAAAGAGCAGATTCAAAAAGCACATCAACCACTCTTAGGAATATAGGAAGTTGTCTTATAATGAGACAGTCCATCAAGCTTAGCATTATTAGCACTGACCAGCAGCATCTCTCCAGGGGTTCATCCACACTACACGACTGTACCACAATGATTTCATTTTAAGTGCCATAGCTCCATCCTATGGAAACTTGGGAGGAGCATTAAGAAATTTCAAGCCAGATAACTCTAGTTGTTGTGTGCCTTCACATCAGTGGCATATCAAGGCTCACCAGCACCTAGGGCAAGCCCCTAGATGCTGCCACCTTCACCTCCACCCCAGGAAGGACAATGGCAGGGGTGGGTGTGGGACTGGCCATGGCAGGTGGAGGCAGGTGGGGGTGGGGCGGGGCTGTGGTGGGCAGGTGTGGGGCTGCTGCCACCACTGCCCCCCGCACCAGGAACGACCCTGAGGGGTGGCGCCATGGTGGCAGGGGCAAGACTGCTGCTGTCTCCTGCCAAGATGGACCCTGGCAGGGGTGGGGCCACACCAGGCAGGGGGCGGGGCCACAGGGGGCAGCAAGTGGGATGGCTGCTGCTGCTACCACTGCCACCCCCCCCAGCCAGGAAGGACCCCGGCAGTGAAGCTTTGTGCATGGAGGTAATTCAACTAACTGACTCCCCATAGAAACAAACACTAAGCTGTGTCTCCCATACAGTTTTCTGCTCCGTTACTGATGCATATACACTTGGCCTACTACAACATACTATGACACTGAGGTTCTGGGGCCACTCATAATATGAGTAGATTCCGCTCCTTCTAAGGTCTCTTTATGGAAACTAGTAACAAGTGATATGCATGTAAATGTTACCATACCGTACACTACCCATCCTGCAGGATGTGCTATTTTCATAATTGAACATAGTTCTGACTGAAAAAAACATGATCAAAGGCACAGTGTCCAGAGAACATTTTGCCAGGTCAAGCTGACCTGAGACATAGTCATATCATAAGTTAAGAGAAGATTCAGCAGTAAACCCAGACACTAACGTGTTTATACTAATCCTTTTAACACTACAGGCTCTGTGCACACCCAAAAAAAAAAAAAAAAATGGAAAGCAAAATTGGCCAGGTGAAGCAATCAGGAACCATCCTTTGATCTTGCCTATGGAAATCTTCCCTATATCTCCTGCCCGATCAGGACAGTAAGAGATTGTCATGACTCCCATCAATGTTTTGTCACCTAGAGTTAAGGCAAACATCCCCTTTGTCAATCCCATGGGAAAGCCATTACTGCTCTATCCTTTGGGATAGGGAATAGGCTATGTAAGCCTTAGCTTTGCTCAGTAAATTGTACATAATATGGACATAATATGTTATGCCCTCATGTTGTTAATCTGTGCTATGCTCAAACACTATCTGAATCCTCTCCACTTCAATCCTCTTCTTCAGGACTGGCAACTATCACTCTCTTCACCCCATTCTCTTTGTCTAGCCAACCTTTCACGCCTCACTTTCTGATAGCCTTGTATGGTACATCAGAGTGTCTGATTTCTTGTGCAATTGTTAATCCAAATAAAATACTTTGTTTAACTTTAAACTGGAGTCCTCTCTACAGTTACTACTGATATACATAGGTGAAGAGTTCCTGCCATTACCCTCCTTTCACAGGCCTCCTTTGATCTATTAATTCCCCAAAATTCTAAAGAGATGCTGGCATTGCAGGTGGACTTCAGGGTCCTCCACCTCATAGGTAACATAAAGGTTGTCAACCTTCAATCAGACAAATAATTAGATTCTGCATTAACCTCTGAGGGACTAGCCAATCATCAGTTGCAGAAGGCAGGGCTTCCTCAGATAGACAATGTGAAATTCATGCTTTTTTAAAAAATCTGTCTAAGGCAAAGGGATTCCGATTTCAGATACATATATGCTCACTCGCATCATGTTTAATCTCACTGGATAGTTTTGCTTACCTCTATTTGTACAGTCGCATAGGGACAAGGGTTGAGGAGAACGGTTCGCCCTGGGTGGCAATATTTTTGGGGAGTCCCGGCCTGTAGCCATGCCCTTGCATGCCTGGCTATGCCCCCATGCACATTGGTCACAGCCCTTGTGCCCTGCCCCCTTCCTGCCCCCCCCACTCCAAGCTCTGCCACTATATTTGTAGGGTCATGGAATTGTTAAACTGTTAAACTGCTTCCTTGTCACAGCTTTAACTGTGTGGCATAAGGCTGGATCCAGTTTTAGGGGACACTGGGTGCCCAACCTTCTCCAGCTTTATGGGGCTTTGTTAAAAGAATCTTAAGGGGTCAGACTAACAGAGACATTGCCCCAGGCAGCGTGGAAGTCCATGCAGATTCCAAAAAGTCACTCCATTGGGCTGAGGGATTGGGCTACTTGATAACAAGCCAAGAGAATGGGCTGAATGATAACAGGTAGATTGTTTAAAACTTGCCTCATGCAAGGAAAACCCTGAAGCTATGGCCTTGTTTTCTCCAATTAAGTTGTGTCCATGTATGTAACTTCCTGTGCCCATACCTGCTCCTCAGCCTAGACCCACAAAATGGCTATTTTGGCCTCTAGAAGCCTTCAGACATGGTGATTTTTCCTTAAAGCAAAATATAAAACCTTTCTCCCATGCCCTTAGTTCCCCAATGCTCCTACCAAAATCCCAACCTCCCCAAAAGACTATTTTTAAAAAAAATATAAAGCCAAAAGTTAACTTTGAGCTATTTTTTGTTTTGTTTTTGCATGGAAGGGTTAGTTTGAGGGGGAGAGACTAGAGCAGCTTGTATTGAGTCCTGGGGACCGATAAACCACCACTGGTTAGAAACCTCTTTAATCGATGACAGAATAGAATTCCTATTTTAGAAGCAGTTTTATCTAGTAAAAGTCTGTGTTAATTCAGCATGAAAAACGGCACATATCACTAACATTTCATGCCTTGCATTTGTGCCTGTCTTACAGAATTGGCAAGGAGCTGTTGAACTATTCTTTTATAATCCTAGTTATCTCAGATTATGAGTATTTGCCTTGCTGGCACAGACATGAGCGATGGAGACGAAGTACCTTATATGGATTCAGTGAGCAAGTGAGCATGGAGCCAGTTTGATGGCTTGATGCATGAGCAGACACTAAATCCCATTGTGGTGTGACAGTCTGACCTTTGTAGTGTGCTCTGAAAGAACATATGATTGCTGTCTTCACTTCAGAGCCACTGCTCTATGCTAATGTGAAACCAAGGAACTCATCTGCTCCTCTCCCCTCTTGCTTTCATACCAAGTGCATAATTTATAGCCGCTTAGAGTCAGTCTTAACATATGCACTGCTTATTCTCATGCTTGTTCATTAAGAGAATCTATAAAAGCTACTAAATTTTTACTCTTTTAAAAAAAAGCACTCTGAAAATTTCAACACTCCTTTGATAGGCTGGCCTTACCAATAGGGTGAATGTTTTTAGCAACAGCTGCAGGCAAGGAGCTGGTTTTTCAAAATTAAAGGAAGGCCATAATGTTGGTAAAACTATTAGATCTGGTCCTGTCAGAATGAATTTGCTATAATCTGTGATTCATTCCAGTGTCAGCCTTATAGTAACCATATTAGAAATCATTACCTCAATTAGATTAGCCATATCCTTTTCAAATTCATCTGTACTTTCTTTCAAACTTTTACTTCCTTTTGATTCTTGTCAATAGTTCATTCAAGAATCTTGTGGATATATTTGATGAAAAAATTCAGGAATATAATCCTGTGAATGGGGTCCAGTTCAACCTACATACAAGAAACCCTTGCCTGCTCACCTTCTATTTCTCACAGAGCATTTGATCACTTCTAGGTGATTCATGAGGTTCTGTCTTTTACCTGATGAATGGCAGGTTTTAAAGCTCATTAACTGGGGGACATTTTAAGCTGCTATTTTCCCCAAATCACATGACCTTTATGAGATGGTGAAGAAACTGGAAATTGATTTCTCTGCATGCGTGCGTGCGCGTGCATGCACACACACACACACACACATATACACATACACACATATGCATATATACACACACACTCTGAAATGGAGTCTATTGGCTAAGTCCTGCAAATTTGTTTTCTATCACATCACAATTAAACCAGAACCTGGGACTGGCTATGCTCATTGGAGAATTCTGGAGGTTGTAATCCAAAAGATAATTCTTCAAAGTTCTATATTTACACTGTTGCTGTGTTGCTGTTGTGTACCTTCAAGATGTTTCCAACTTATGGCAATCTTCTGATGGGGGCTGAGATGCACTCAAGGTCACCCAGTGGGTTTCGATGACCAAGCAGGGAACTGAACCCTGCTCTCCAGAGTCATACTCCAATGCTTAAACCACTATACATGCTGGCTCTCATTTAATTTATCCTCCCCAAAAAAGGTTTGAAGCTTTCAAGGATAAACTAAATTTGCATGTGTTAAATGCCCACGTGCATGCCCAGACACAGGCACAGATTATAGAATTAGATGCAAGAGTTAACTTGTAGCTCTGTTTAAAAGACAACAATTATTGTATAAACTCTAATACAGGCAGACTTTTAAAAATGCATTATTCAATTATATTTCTTATTGCTGGATGTTCTTTGGATGGTATTTTATTTCATTTGTCTGTGAGGTGATTTTATATGTATTATTGGAACAGAGAAAAAGGTTGAGGGAATAGAAATAAATCAATTAACTAATTAATCATCATCATCATCATCATCATCATCATCATCATCATCTCACCTTTTTCCCAATAACAAGATTCAAGGTGGCTTACAATATAATTTTTTAAAAAAATACAGATTCAAAACTATACAAGGTTTCAATAAATTTATAAATACAATGGTTATTTAAAAGACAATTAAGCAATTCATAAAGTTAAAAATATTAACATTCATTAAAAGACTATATACAAACCATGAAACAGAGAGGCACACCATCAAAAAGTCAGTTTCTAAAAGGCTGATAGCATATAGAAGGCATAGACTATCTCTTTCTGCCATCCTATTCATTCATTTTTATGTCCACATATTGAACTGAGCACTGTTCAAGACAGCTCTATTTTCAAAATGAAAAATAGGATTGGAGGAAAAAGATTTTGAAATGTTCCCCTGTAAAGAGATGCCTAAAACAATTACAATGTCTTATTTGTCAGAAAAAGCAACCTCTAAATTAGGGTAGGATAGAAATTGGGGTAAAATTGAAGAATACTTCTTACTGGGTCAAGATGCAAGAAGAAATGAGTTTAGATGTTAAGAATCAAAAGGAATGTGGGAAGGTTCTGCTGCGTATGATAACCGCAGCCAGATTTAACTATACTGAAAAGTGGAAGAATAATGAGATACCATCAGAGGAAGAGTGAGTTCGATCCTGCCGGGCTCCAAGGTTGACTCAGCCTTCCATCCTTTCGCAGGTCGGTAAAATGAGTACCCAGTTTGTTGGGGGCATGTGCAGAAATGTTTCGAAATACATGCTATTTGTAAGTTGTTCACCGCCTCGATCCATATGGAGAGGCGGGATACAAATGAATAATAAATAAAAAAAATAAATAAATGATAAAACCTGAAAACAAGTGAAAGAAGACTGGTAAGAAGTTGTACAGTTATGGGAAAAGAAATGGGGAAAATTAGCAAGAGTTGACTTAGAGAATTAAGAGGATTAAAAACTATGAGGAATAAATTGAATTGGAAAAATGAAGAACACAAGTGTAAGCAATATAGATTTATAAAAGATAAATATGTATTTATATAGAAATATAGGCATATATAGATATATATGTGTGGATATATGCAATATTAGTTTTAACATTGGAATGATGGCACAAATGGAAGTAAAATGAATATGAATGAATATAATATGGAATTCAATATAAATGAATATAATATGGAATAAATAATAATAATAACAATAACAATGATTATGACGATGATGATTTTTTTTAAAAAAAAGACGTGAGAGAAAATGTTGATATCATGAAAGGCAGAAAATATCATCCACTATATATATCTCATGTATATGTATGTATGTGTATATATATATATATATATATATATATATATATATAGTGGATGATATTTGCTGTTTTTCATATCAATATTTTCTCTCACATCTTTTTTTTAAAAAAGTATCATCATCATAATTGTTACTATTATTATTATTATTTATTCCATATTATATTCATTTATATTGAATTCCATATTATATTCATTCATATTCATTTTTCCATTACACATTAATTCCATATCAACGTCTCTTCCATTTGTACCATCATTCCAACGTTAAAGCTAATACTGCATATATCCATACATATATATCCATACATATAGAATCCATATGGCACACCTGGGCATAATTGACATTGAATACTATTGTATAAGGGAAAAAATTAATTATTTAAACATGTTAGCAAAAATATTGATTTGGCTAAGACAGACAAGGGGATTTAGATCAAGCACAGGGAAATTCTGGCTTAAGAGTAAGATACAGCCTGAAGGGGGTCTCCGTCCAGCCCACCAGTTCATCCAGCAAATAGAATCACAGAATTATGAGCTGAGGGGGCCCTCATAGGCCATTGAGTTCACCCACCCCCATTCCCTGCTGAATGCAGGAACTCAAGCTACAGCATTCCCAAATAGGTAGCTGTCCAGTCTCTATTTGAATACTTCCAGAGAAAGAGATCCCCACTATCTCTTTAGGTAATTAGTTCCATTGACCAACCACTCTTACCTTCAATAAGTTTTTTCTAATGTTCAATCAAAATCTATCCTCCTGTATCTTAAAAATGTTAGACCTGATCCTAGCCTTTGGGGCAGCAGAGAACAAAGCTGTACCCTTCCCTCGCTCCACTCTCTGTTTCAGTTCCAAGATCCTGTCCCTAGAGATTAGACCTTGTTTCCCCAGACAAAAGGAATCTCTTAGCTCGTGTATTCTTTTATCATTGGAGCAGGGACATTGGGGACATCAGCACTGGAATCTCTTTCCACACGTTGGAATCTGTCTTCATCCACTTTGAGAAATAACTCTAAGCCACTACTTGAAAAAAAGCCCTTAAGTTATGCTTAGGGATCTCCAGATGAAAATAGTTCTTCATCTGTGGTATATAGTCCATGGAAGTGAGCTTTGGGATCATCTGTCCTCCCACTTCTGACGCTGCATTTCAAGAACTCCTGATAAGTATCCTGTAGTGAATTATGTCACTGCAGCTTCTCAGTGGAGAAACCTACTGAGCCGATTCTACCGATCATTCATGTGTTCCTGTGTGCCAGTCTGCAGCTCCATATCTGGTACCTTCAAATGTCAGTGTCTGAGTGAAGTGACAGTTGGAAAGGCCTTATAACTCTGGGTAGATTGCAATGAATAAAATATTTCTAAAGAGTTGGCCAGTTGCTAAGCCCTCTTGTATGCATACAGTATCAGACTAAGGTAAGCTACTGCTGTTATTCATGATGGACTTGTTTAGAATGTTGTGACAGGGACATGGCTGTGCACATTGGGAGATTTCTCCTATTTTCCACATCTATGGATAGTTCCATCATTTCTCCCTTCATTTTTTTTCGAACAGGGCAAAATCACTCAAACCCCCTCCCTTTTTTTTAAAGCATGCATTTTGACTTCATGTTTGAATCCTTCCTCCTCGTATTGTTCAAAACACGTCTTAGTAATGCTCTGCATAGATGTGATATTTCCACATTTTTCTATGTTTCTATGTGGATGTTTCAAATGTGTGTATTTGGTTCAGATGTGTGTGTTTTGTTCAAAATCTGAAGCACAATGGCACCTGGCCAATAGACAATCCACAGAGAGCAGACTGAACCAAACTTATCAGACATTAGAATAAAATCAGATTCCTCACACATCTCTACAAAAGGAAGGTATGGGAAAGGTCACTGGGATGGAAGATTTGTTGAAGCGCAGTCAGAGATTTTTTTATTGATTGATTTCAAAGGAAGGATTATTCAAATTATTCTCTTTTGTTTTCTGTGATCAATCATGGAATTCAATCCTTGATGAGATGTGTGGAGGATTTTAGATCCCCATTTCTCCCTAAGAGAAGTACAGTTCCCATGGTACTTCTGTGACTGTGAAGCATCAGTTACCAGATGTCAGATTGATTTCAGCACATGACTTGAGAGCCTGTTGTATAGTAAGTTTACTGAAGACGGAGTTATATCTGCTTATTGTATGGACAGAAGACTAGAAGAAATACTTTGCATGCTGTCTTGAACTCCATCATGGAAAAAATGTGAAGTACAAGTGGAATAAATGTAATAATAACATTTGTTCCATGAGCTTTGGCTGTTGTTAAGCACTCTCTCTTTCTCTGTGTGCTTATAAAAAAAGAACTCCACATTCAGGTTATACTGGAGCAACAATACTAGAAACTTCTCAAAGAACTGTAAACTTATCTGACCCCCAGCTTAGCTCTGAAAGAACATTCTGTTTTGTTTGCAAGTGTCACTTTTCATATATAACCTAAAACATCACTTGGGAAGCACTTGATCCCTGTATTTCCTGAAAATATGAGCCAATCCTATCAAAGGCTTCTTTAAAATAATTCTTCCCAGGTAAATGAATGACTTGAGTAATGTTACTGATTCTTGGCCTTTGTGCATGTAAGGGCACATAAGAGATGGACTGAATTTGAGTATCAGAAAGTGATGGGCTACTATATTTCAACATGGGTTTTTGCCATGCAAATTGTTCATTTCTTTGTCAGTTCTAATGAAATGTCATTGAAAAAGGTTTATCTACAACAGACAAGCAAGAAAACAAGTTTTGAAACTGTTAAGCTTCTCTTACAGTTTAATTGCAAGATGAAGAATAGCCTCGTATGTCCCAATATACGCCAAATGGTGGGTGTATTTGGTATGATGCTTGAAGGACTAGGAGTGGGGAAGAGCTATCAATCACCTAAACAGCAAAATGCTAAGATGTCTACTCTTTAAATTACCTGTCATGACAGAACAAGGGGGAGAAATTCTGTATCCTTTGTAACTTGTTCATTAAATATGAGCCTAGGTGCAGGGAAGTGCCAAGTCACCACTATTATTTCATGACAAAACTATTAATATTAGAAAATTAGAAGATTTTCCCACAAATGACTAGGTGCACATGTTGTTTGTTCTTCTTCTTTCTGTACTGTTGACCCAGTTGTTTACCGAGAAGCTTTAAATGTCACTAGCTCTTTTGATCCCCATTATCTCTACTGGTTGTTGCGTCTCCTTTTCTTCCATACCAATAGCATTGATTCTGATGTTGTTGAATATCTGGAAGATCAATGAGCACATCTGTGTGGGTAGTCCTTCCACTGATTCAGATCACAATTATTCCAAGCTGTTGCTGTTGCCTTGGCCAATTCATCACCTCATAACCAAACTTCTGGTGATGAGTCTCTCTATATTTAGTTTCCTTGGTCCTCAAATGGCAGATATATAGACTACTGCTGGAGTTGTACTTAAGCCTTACCAGCTCAGTAGAGCTTGCTAAAAGGTTGTGGTCTGCTGGCAAAGTCTTTTGAGATCCTACAGTATACTCCTTGTCATGTTATGATGAGGCAGCAGAGTAGGATGTTGCAGAGGATGATTCTATGTGGAAAATATGAAATGATTACATTCATTTATCATCCATTCACTTCCATAACAGAGATCTCAGCAGTACAAGCGCTGTTATCAGCTGCCCAACTTGTGTAACTCCAGGGTTATGACCAATCTTTATCGAACAAAGGCCTACTAAAAGAGCATTCTCTTCTTACAGTAACCATCCAGTTCCCTTTGGGAAACCCATGAAGAAGATATGAGGTCAGTAACACCCCCTGGGTATCCAGCAACTGGTTTTCAGGCACATGCTGTCTTTGATACTGAAGTAAGGATATGTTTCTTCATTAATATCATCCTTGAAGGAAGCAACAAGTACTCTTAGCAATTTTCTTCCTGACTAATTTCATTCATAGCTTACTCTTCAATAAACATGTCCAATCTCATTTTAAAGCCATCCAAGGTGTGATCATCACTAGATCTTATGTTCCTGAATCTCACAGTTGTAAGTATGCACAGTGTGGAGAAGTACTTTCTTTTATCTGTTCTTGATCTCTCACCACTCCACATCACTAGATGATCCTGGGTTCTAATGTTATGAGAGACAGAAAAATACATTCTTTTCTTTTAACTGTGAGTATCTAAACACTTGTATTGAGTCTCCCCTTAACCCACCTTTTTGCTTAACTAAAAAGCCCTATATATTATGTCCTGTCCTCATTGGGCAGTTGTTCTAAATCCTTGATGATTTTCTAGCTCTATAGAATTCTTTCAGAGGTGCAGTGACCACAGATGTACATAGTACTGCAAGGGCAGTCATTCCATAAAACAGTATAAAGACAGATATAGGCAATCCCTCTTTCAGATCCTTTCCTAAATGATTCCCAATAAGGCAGCTGGACACTGGGATAACATTTTTACTGAGCTACCCCTCAAGTCCTGCAACCTTCCCTTGCTGGAAAATCATGACCACCTCAAACTCTATCACAATCCCCACTTAGCTGTGGAAATCCACTGGGTGACCTTGGGTATGTCTCTCTCTGTCTCTTTGCCTCAGAGGAAGGCAAAGGCAACCCCTCTCTGAACAAATCTTGCTAAGAAAACCTTGTGATAGCTCCACTTTATGGTTGCCATAATTCATAAGTCAGAAATCACTTGAAGGCACAGAGCCACCATCACCTATTTGCTTGAAACAGATGTTATGCTAATCAATTTCTCACATCATAAATGTTTTTGCAGGTCCTCAAGGCAGTTGCTGTGTATGATGAGTGGGATGCATTTGTCTTAGTGGGTCTTAAATAGAGCATGTCTGAGCCAAAGAGAGATGTTCTTAACTGACTTAAGAAAAAGGAAGGCCAGAGGAGGAAATGCCAATGAATGTGCAAACAACATATGCTTTACAGAAATGTCTTCCATATTTTTTTTCCTTTGGCATTTCATATGTTTGGAAATTAGCATATGGTTATGTTCTTGGGCTTAGTGACCCCTGATTAGAAAGTGCTCACATCTGGTTTTCTTGTAATAGCCACAACATTAGCAATTGTGTGAGAGACATGTTTTATTAAGAGCTTTCAGAGTGAAATACTATTGAATGGGCAAAATTAGAACACAGCCACAGGGCTACATAGTGGCACCTTAAAGGCTCAGAGGTGATTGAGTTACTGACAAACCTGAAAACAGTATTTTAGCCTGGGGACCGCATGTGTCAGCCATTATACTTTAAAAAATACCATGATACCCAGCTGAATACACATAGAAATGAATATGCATGTCCCCACATCTCTGGCATCATTCCTCTTTCATTCTGTCTGAAGAGTGGACAGAAAACAATTATCACTAAATATTGCAAATATCTTGGGTAATACATTTCCCTAAATTTTGCATTACAGTTTAGGAACAGACACACTTTTGAGTTCAAAATACTGGTTAGCCATGTACAAACTATTTCAAAATCAATCATAAGGACCAATTCATGTATGAAATGAGATGGTACAGTCGTCAGAGTAGAGCCCATATCACCTTAATATTCACAGTTTAGAATGTGCAACCCATTTGAAAAAGGTCGCATAAGGAAGAAAGAATAATTTTTTAGACTGATATCTAGGCCTTTCACAATATACAGTTTTCAAGAAAAGACATTTTCAAACAATCCACATGGCAACTGATATATTTCCTCCGACCCACTCAGAGGACTCTACCAGTTCCTGATTGTATCTGTGATGTAATTTAAAGCATACATAGGCTATATTACTCTTTCATTTCTCAGATACTGCAAACTCATAGTTTCAGACATGGAAATTATGTTCCTAGATTAACTGAAAAACAGGATTAAAACACACACACATATACAGAGGAAGAGATTCTAATGGCCTTGAAGTTACTTTTAATTTGTATCACATTTTATTTCCTCTCATTCTAAATGTTAAGCTGTTAGCTGTGTGTCCTCATATGACTTTTGGCTCAAGCAAAATTAACTCCAGAAGTGAGGGGATATGCCTGCTGAGATCACTTCCTGCTCAAGTCTGTTTCTTGGCTGGGAAACTAGCTTCTCTTGTTCGTGCTGGAAAACATTTACAATGAAGAGGTTGTAGTGTACTGGCAACGTTACTCCAGGACATGTACACAAATATAACTAGCCATTTGAATAATGTTAGGCTGCAGAATCAGATGTCCAATAGCAAGCCAAAGAAGAGGCCAAGGAAACCCAAGTTGCTTCATGATTTTTATATAGTTACTTACTCCCTCCTCACAAAATCCACATTAGGATTATCACAATGTAACTAGCATTACAGAACACTGACTGTGTAGCATGTAGGGAATACCACTATCTGAATTTTTCTCTATACCTTAGAAAAATAATCACTTAGTTTTCTAAAGTCAATGAACCCTCAGCCTTGAAAAATAATATAGGAACATTTTTATGGAATACTATGGACCCTAACTGGGTGTGTTTACATTCCCTCCACACTCCACCCTTTACCATAACATGTTTTATATTCTAACATTCTTCAGTTTTTCTTTTTGTTGCCTGTCCCATTCAAGAGACACAGAGGCTGAACTCAGGGCCTTTGGCATGTAAGCAAAGTTCTTCATCTATAGCTTTGATTTTCCTTATAGTCTGAAGTTAATAAACTTTCGAATCCAACACCCCAAGTAGTTTTGTAACGTTTTAAAATGTTTCCCATCAATCAGTCAAAAGGCTAGTAAAAGCTAAATGGATAAATGTATATCTGGCACCTTTTGTTAAGGAAAGGTAGACCACCTAGGTATACCAGGATGGGGAAGACAAATCAGGGTACCAATATTTGATTTGCTGGTATGAAAATCTGTTATGAAGAATCAACATGGTACAGTGGACTGGGACTTTGGGAGAGACTGTTTGGTCTGCATCTGGATTCTAATCACATTTTAGACAGTCTTAAACAATTTTCACATGTGTGTTCAGCAGGCAAAAACTGGGGCTTGGGAGTAATTAGTTGCAAATAACTACCTGCAAATAACAATTTGATTACATTTAATTATTTTCCCAGTTTAGCTAAGGTATAGTTATTTATTTATTTATGTATTTATTTAATTATTTGCTTATTAGTTGCATATACAGTTATGGGGATGCAGCCTCACTATTCCATGATTCAGTCACTGGATTATAATATGCCTCATTCTCTGTTGTGGGTGTTAACAATGGAAGGGGTATTTTATACTACAGGCTGCTGGCTTCTGGCATTCAGATTTCAAAAGTAGCTCAGTGTAACTATTCTCTTTAGTTCTGAACAACAATGAAGTAAATAATTATTTTTCACAAACCGTTACTGTAGCAATAACTAGGACCATTTCTGTACAACAATTGCACCCTGGCATGGGAATGTGAGAGGAGTGGGACCACAACAATGCTTCCGCATGATGTCACTGTGGTCCCGCCCTTCTCCTGTCACCAGCTGGCACAATCGTGAGGTAAATGATTATGGAGTTTCTCCATCAATGACCCCTGAGCACATGACATTCCCATCCTTCCTGGCCATGTAGAAGGGTCGGAAGCACAATGGAGGTACTTTCTGCCTCAGCACAGCATGGGAAAGAGCCTGGCTGTGCTGCAGAAGGAAGATGTGTGTGCCTCGTGCCCCATTCCACAGGTCAGGTGTGGAGGAAAGTGTTCCCTTTGTGTTCTCTTCCCACCAAAGGTGCTGCCAGGATCGCAACTGGAGGATGATAGGATTAGGTAATATGTGGAAATGACTTAGGTTTTGAGGTCCCTAGAACTATCACGATATGCTTCCACCTGGGAAAAAAAACTTTCGAAGTTCTGACAATCTCAAGCTTCAGAGATCAGGATTAGGTCTTTACCCAATGAATGCTCCAGTCCTGAACCACCCTTCTTTCAAGGGCTACATTCTGCAAAAAGGTCCGAGAGATGTCTTTTGTTTTTAAAATCACCTGGCAAACCCATCTCAGATTATTCCTTGCCTAAGAAAACCCTGTGAAATTCACAGAGACACCATAAGTTGACAGGCACAAATACACACACACATACAGATGCAGAAACACAAAACAGAGTGATAATTATTGCATTTCCTACACTGGCATTGTACAGGCAAAAAATAGTTGCCCTATGCATACATGGGAGAAGGCATCCCTATCCCTATATTACAAGCTTCTAAAGATTTTGTAGCTGGTCAACAACATTAAAAAAAAACCTGTTGATAAAACTAAGAAAGTGATTTATTTTCCCCTCTCTTGCAACAGAAGAAAGACTGTGTTTATGCAAAGACTCAAGTCCTAAATTGCTGAAAGGGAAACTGACAGTTTTAATTATCTGCTGGGATACATTTCTTCCCTGTTACATTATGACCAGCAATCAAATGTGATAAACTGAACCCAAAGAAAACTGCATGAGAATGATTGCATGATCATTCAAGTTCAAAACCTAGAAATACACTGAGAGTTCTCAAAATAAAGCAGGCCAAAAGGTGAATCACAGATAACTGTATACATTTTTGGAAGGGGAATAAACACCTTCTATTTTTTTAAAGCAACCAATTGCAAGAAACATGATTCTCAACCAGAATGTGGGAAATTTTTGCAAGGTTTTTTTTTGGGGGGGAGGATTTCTTCCTTCCAGAGACTACCATGGCTCAACCCACTGCTGCTCCACTGATATTAAATAGCAACCTGGCACCCCTCTTTAAATCAAGCAGGAAATGTCTGTTTTAAATGTCTCTTCATGGTTTGCTATCAAAATTCAGGACCATGAGTGGGAATATTGGGTAAAAGTATCAAAAGCAGCCTTGGAGGACTTCCTGTGGGCTACAAAATACGTTCCTGACCCCTGTTCTGAACAAAAATCTTCCTCAAGATGGGATGCTCCACACATTTTTGTCTACACCTCTCACTGATGAAGTACATCTGATTTGCCACTGACCATTTAGGGACCAGAGGTTTGTGTCAGCTTGAAACTCTGCAAGAAAAAATAGTCTTAATGATTCTTTGTTCTTTACGTATTCAGTGAGGAGGTAGGCAAATCTATTTCCAGTCTTGTTTGGTTTTGCATGGTTTCACACATAATTCCATTCTCTTTGATTCATACCTTACACTTTTTCTTTTACAACCATAGCAAAATGCTTGTTCAAATGTTTATTTCAAAATCTTCCTAAATGGGTTATATCCAGAGCTTGGAAAATAACTTTTTTTTGGACTACAATTCCCAGAACCTTCCAGACAGCAGGGCCAGTAGAGCTGGTGTTGTCTCCCAAAATACATATTTAAATGTTCCTTTAATTGATGCATTTACACCTCTGGGAAGTGCATCACATTTGAAGAAGCATAACATCAACTAAGTTCTGATCTTCACCAAGAAGTGTGGATGAAATCACTTTGTATAGGAATTTGCAAACTTCAGATTTCTGAAACACCTCTGAGTCTACAGGAGATAAAGTCTGATCTAGCTGATAAACTCCCATCGATTAATGCAAGATTTCCTTGACTTTCATCTGTGAACTTGAGCTGCAGAGACACTTCTGTCAGAAGATTTTGAGTTACATGTAATCAGAAGGTCATACTTCCTTCAGTTGAAATGGCTGGGGTATCTCAGCATCTGGGAAACTCTGATTTGACCCGAGAAGCAGTGTGCAAGCCAATGTCATAAGCTGCATCACTCAAAAGGAGAAAAAAAAACAAATGCATCACCTCAGGGTCCCTGACTTAACATGTCACAGCCTGTGTAGCTCTCGCCTTGCTTTTAGCACAATGTTGGGCCACTTAGTGTTGCTTTAAGAAAAATGGCCAGCCATGCATGCTGAACATTATGTGTGTCTGGTACACCACAAAGACATGTAGGAGTACATTTCTCATTCCAGCATAAACCATTTTTTAATATTTTCCTAAGTGTGTTCAGTTTGCATGCTTAGCCTCATGTTAATCTTCTGAGCTAGATTTTATGCCATCATCTATGTACAGAAATCACATGGTACCCATCCCCTCCTCATTTTTGTAGGAAATGGATGACACCTCCAGGGGCCATAATTCTCCTCTAAAACAAAGTAGTTTTTAAAAAAAAAAACCTCAATGAAACCTTGTTCTATACAAAACCAAGCCTGTAAGCGCAGGATCTGATGATGTTTGCAATGTGTAAGACATGATTTCTAGTCATCTTTCCAAGTGGTGGTTAAGAAATGATTGGCTTATTGTAGGTCACCTTGTCTTCCACTGACATTCTTTCAAGATGAGAAACTTCTATTTCTGACCACAACTGTAACACTTCCAAACAACCAAACTGTCACATGAATGACTACAACTGAAAACTGGGCAAGTTACCGCTGAAGCATCCTACTTCCAGGAAATTCCATGCCCTTGTTAACTATCTCAGTTTAGGTAAAGCTTATCTGAGTTTACACCTGAATTTTTACACAAAATGTGATTCCCACAATGCATTATTTCAGTATTCTTTTCACAGTGACTGTGCCTTACCAGGATTTATGCCAAGTCAGCCACAAAGAAAGGTGGTCAGAGTGACATTGGCTTCAGGCTGACTGGGAACCTGCCCAAGTTTTCTGCATACAATAAACTGATGAGAGGAGGACATTTTCTTAGGAACAAGCCCTGAGAAGTCAATATGTTAAACTTCAGCCTAGGTCAACTTGACATGGATTGTGATAGCGCATTGGGTTTCTAAGTGATATTTGCTTCACATACATAAATCACTTTGCTTTCCTTACACTTACCTATTGTTTCTCTGGAACAGTTCTTGATGATCCTTTCTGCAAACTTTATACAAAACGTATGTGCCCATTGGCAGCAATGTGTGTACCTCTGCTTCTATGTGTATCCGATGTATTGCCAAATATTGTGCCAGCAAGAACATTCTGTGATTTGTCAACCTTTGATGCTTTTTAACTGAGACTTTGTACTAAACAATTTTTAAATCCTTTATGCCCAGGCAATTTGTTCTGTGCCAAGGAAAGCTTAATTCTCTGGTTGGTATAAACTGTGAAAGTGGAGCATATTTGCATAATGAATCATATTTGCTTACTTTAGTTTGCATTCTTTGCTCTTTAATTTTATTTGCTGCATTTATGCTCTTATAGACTGGCCAAAAAAGTATACAGTATCACAATTTGGCATAATAATAGTATGTTAAGCACCAAGATTCTTACTTAGCCACCTGCTTGGCTTCTGCTATTTCAACAGAAATTGTGCATGAACTTTTGAACAGACCTTTGCAGTCATGAGGTCAGGATGTTTCTTGGTTCTTGAGAATCTCAGATTTCTTTTTAAACATGCAAAGATCTTAGGAAATGGAATTCTGTGTTTGGTGTCTTTTCTATATGGTTCCAAAGACTGCCAAAGCTCTGTTTTGAAAGCAACACTACTCAACTACTTATAGCCCTTTTCGCAGCGCCGGCGCTCGCGCGACGGAGGAGGGCGGCTCACGCAAGAAGCCTTCTCCGGGAGGCTGCTGCTTCCCCCCTCCTTCCTTCCGCAGGCGAAGGAACGAGCGGGGAAGCGGAAGCCTCCCGGAGGCGACCGCGGCTCGCGCGTCCGTCCATCCCCCCGCGCACGCGGGAAAGGAGCCTGTCCCTTCCATCCCCCCCATGCACGCAAGAAAGGAGCCTGTCCCGTCCATCCCCCCGCACGCGCGAGAAAGGAGCTTGTCGCGTCCGCGCCCCCCCTGCACACGCGAAGCAGGACGTGTCGCGTCCATCGCGCTAGCGCCCCGCCCCGTCCCTTCCTTCCGCAGGGGCGGAGGGAAGGAAGCGTGACCCGGCCGGCTCCCCGACGCTCCGCACAAGAGGTAAGTGCGCGCGGGCGCCGGGAGCGTTGCGCGAGCGCGGGTGATTTTCGCTTCAAAGCAAAAATCAAAAAACCCGCGCTCGCGCCGCTTCAGCCCCGTGAGCCCGGCGGAAGAGGAAGTGCCTCGTGCGGAGCGACGCTCCCACTCCCGCGAGGCTCACGGGGCTGTCGCGCGAGAAAAGGCCCGTGCGAAAAGGGCCCAACCCAAATCTCTCTATGTAACTGAGGGACAAATTACACATTTGAAAGTTGAAGATAAACTTGTTTAGCACACAGACACTGTTAATGTAGATAACACTTTTGTGCCAAAAAAAAAAAAAGAGGACCCAATACAAACCAGAAATGCAAACTAGTTCATTGCCCCTACATCTGCTTTTCTTTCAAAATGAATGTGGCCAGGTTAAGGGCACTTAATGAGGAAAAGCTATATCAAACATATTGTCCAGGATCCTGCTGTTGCATTGTACTGATGTAACCCGGCCGGCTGATGTACTGATGTAACTCTGAGGGTCTTTCTGCACTACACCATTATAGTGTGATTATTCCACTTTCAGCATCCTATAGTATTCTGGGATTTGTAGTTTTTTGGGGCCAAAGAGCTCTCTGGCTGAGAATTCTAAATGCCCCACCCTAAACTGCAAACTCCAGGATTCTAGGGTGCTGAAAGTGGAATAATAGTGCTATAACAGTGCAGTGCAGAAAGGCCCTGATTTATACCAAAACTTGTGCTTTTTACATACTTGCATAAGGAGCAATCCCTTACACCAGCAGTTCCTCTGCCAAGATGGCACAATGGAGCCAACTTAAATGTAGTCTACTGTGTGGACATCCCATCCATGACCTGAAATGGCCATTGGAACAGCTACCAGAATGGTTTCAAGTGGCCACCTGAACATTATCCAGAACAGTGGAGCTTTATGCTATTCAGCACTGAAGACGATCTCAGCAAATGCATTGTTTGGCCAAAACTGTTGCTCCCCTTGATAAAAGCTGTGTCCCATTCTCTTTCCAAAGATCATTCTGCTTGTAGTTCTTCCTTTTTATAAATACTTTCCTGTTGAATATACAACAGTAGCTGAAATATGATTCCAATGGGCTCTCTTTAATGTAATAGTTAATATGTTGTCATATTTAACTTCAGATATACTGACCTACCTGAAATCAAAGATGGGGGAACTAGCATTTAATTATTCACCATATTTCACATTTCTTAAGTGATCAACAGATTTCAGTGTATATAAATCAATAAAACAAGCAAACATATGTATTCAAATGCCAGTTTCATGTGGACATTTTTGAAAATTCAGATTGTTGTTGCAATGAGATATAGCAGATTTGGAGGTGAGCATATGCAAAAGTGACACAGGCCAGAAACAGACTAACTTATTCTTACCTACTCTTTCAAAATACATTTTGGAAGCCTGGGATTAGATCAGTGCAGAAGGCAGATGGGGCAATTATGGAAATGTACTGGAGATTTTGCATTTTTAAAAATGGATAAGGAAAACCATATGTCAAATGTTAAGCCTGGCATTAGAACAGTGAAACACAAAAGAGAAAAGTGTTATAATTTTGAAAGCCAGTGGATTGGATTTGGATTACTGTTTAGCTTAGTTGTGTTCATGCCAAGGGAAGGAATAATTGTGATGACTGTAAGGGAGGGAGCAGATCAGCTGTCTTCCAAATTCTTCCAGTTTCCTAATGCCCAGAATACCTTTTAAAATGTTACTTTGGAGGACAGAGAGACTCAGGAACACAATGGGGTTGAAGGAAGAAAGGGAAGTTGGTGAAAATCCAGTGGTATAAAGAGGAAGTGGGGAATCTCCATTGCATCCTGATGGCATTCATATAGGGAAGAAGCCCTTCCATTCATGGAATGGCCAATTTGGAATCCAACACAATCTGCATAAATTTTGTGGCATTAATCATTTCCTTTGCAATACTGACTCTGGTTTCAAGATCCTTAATTTGCCCTTTCAGTGCAATGTTGTAGTCTTAGACCTGTTGGTTCCAGCTCTAAGCTCACTCTAAACTCTGTCTCATCAGCTTTAATGAACATCACAACCACTATGTACAATGCATCTGATATTTATCTGCATTTTTTAATATACTGCATGTTGTTGTTGTATGCCTTCAAATCATTTCTGACTTATTGCAACCCTTAGGTGACCCTATCATGGGGTTTTCTATTGCTGAGCGTATGTAACATGCCCAAGATGACCCAGTGGGTTTCTATGGCAAAGAGGAGAATTGAAGCTTGGTCTTCAGAGTTGTAGTTCAACACTCAAACCACTACACCTCACTGGTTCCCTGCATACCACCTTCTCTGTACTACCCTTTATCCAGGGTGGGTAAAAATAAAATCATAGTAATGAAGAACAACACATCTAATGATTAGCTGAGTGCAACAAATAGGATCCAATAAACTGACCAATTACAATGAATCAGATACAGATATGCCTCGGATTGGTGTCAAATGCCAGTAAACACAGCAATATAAATCTGTATCTGTGCTTCATTTTGTGGCCGTTTTGACCCCATCATTGTGATTTTGGGACCAAAATTGCCTGGGGGGAAAAATGGAAGGGTGGGCTCTCACAGCTTACAGTATCATACAGCACACCAAATGCTACAAAAAGATGTTTTAACACAGCCTGAGATCTGCACGTTCCCCATCCTTGCCATAGTACAGCCAATATAGGGTGAAGCAGAGGTTCTTCAATGCCACTTTCTGGAAATCCGGTTGATGGGGTGGGGGGCAGTTGACTCTCATGTTATGGCAATCTCATGAATTTCATAGTGTTTTCCTAGGCAATGAATACCCAGAGGTGGTTTTGCCTAGCCTACAGCACCTGACATTCGTTCATGGTTTCCTATCCAAGTACTACCCAGGGCTGACCTTTCACAGATAACACAAGATCTGGTACCTTAAGGGTATTTAGACCCTTGAGAAAACAGGATTCACTGAGAATTCAGAGTTCAAAAGGCAATGATGTTCAGTAAAGTAGAAAGCATGGGAAAAGCAGGAGACCCCACTATAGCTGGACTGATTCAACGAAGGAAGCCACAGGTCTGCATCCAAGAGACCTTGGCAGGGAAGTTGATGATGGGGATTCTTGGAGATCTTTCACTTAGCATATTGCCATAAGTCTAAATTGATTTGGCAACAAATAACTACAACAAAAAAATTTTGAGGGAGGAGGAATGCTCTTGGAGAGGGAGGAGGAATGCGCTATTTTTGGCATCGGCTGGCATCCCTTCCCCCTTCCCATTGATTTCTTTTTCATTCTTACCTACCTTTGAACAAATCTCTCTCTCTCTCTCTCTCTCTCTCTCCTCTCTCTCTCTCTCTCTCCTTAGCTCCTTTTTCTCTGTGTTTAAATTTGGAATTGTAGTGCATCAGTGGATCAGTGAAATGGCCCTTTTTTGCATTATAGCACTCTTTAAAAAAGGGAAAGAGACATTAAAAAGGGAAAAGAGAAAAATGGTCCTTCAGACTGCAGGACCACCTTAGTAAACTATGTTCCAGCTTAAAAATAATAATAATAAAAATCCTTTGGAACAACTCTAGGTCTAAGAAATAACTACAAATAGGCCTAAAAATTGGGTGTGGAGGCAACAACAGCTGGAAAATCCAAGGAGCTATACCATGAGAAGTCACACTTCTTTAGACCAGTCTGGAAGAGGTCATCATTTAGTAGAGTCTTTTTTTTTTCTTCCAAAAAACATTGATGTATGGGAGGCAAATAATTCTAATGGCCATCCAAAATGAAAAAAGGGAAAAATGAGGGCAGGAAATGAATGGCCTCTCCCCCTCCCCATCACTCTACACTTTCTGAAACCAATAGAAGGATAAAAAAAAGGTACTAAGCAATCACAGGTGTATCATTACATTCTTTCCAATGGCTCTCCCCACTCCCCCGAAGTCGTAATCTTTGCAAAAATGCTTTGAAGTTTCAAAAATGCAAGATTATTACACATACTATATACGTATCCACATTACGGTTGTGGATAGCAATGTAGGTTTGATTTAAGGAATCCCAGATGACTGTTTGAAGAAAATTAGGGGAATGACAACTGCATGCTGAATGAAAGCAAGCTCAAAGGAGGTCAGCCCTGCATGCCTGTTGTGTTTTTTTATATGTATAAAAAAGTCTATATCAATGCTCAGCTCTTGCACATGTTTTTATGCAGTGAATTAAAACATCTGTCTGGTATTTCTGAGAATCTGGAAAGCAAATGGAAATAAGATACAGTATTCTAGGCTTTTGATCTGACTTATTAATTGCAGATCAGAAAACAAAGTAAAAGTCCAGGTGGATTGCCTTACTATGTCTTTTCCGGCACAAACTTTGGGCCACAGTGTCGAGACTGTGAGGGAAAAAAAGTCTGACATGAAAAATACATCTGTGCAGGAATATGCATGCAAGCTACACACACACACACACACCATTGTATAATAATGCTTCTTCCCACTCACCCACCCTTGAGAGTTGGTCTTCAATACCCTATTATTCCCAGCCAGCATGGGGTAGATGGGTGCACAAAATCCCACTTTATGAAGCCAGCTGCAGATACTGGGATTTTGCATGCTCAAGTGATGGGAAACTATTATTGTACTTTTAAGAGTTTGCTATGGTTTTCAGGTTCTTTTTAAAGTCTTGTTGTTGTTTTCCTGTGCAGTGCCTTGGTGGCTTTCTGTAGAAATAGAATTTACCAGTACTGAGATATTGAATGAATATACATGAAAATTAAAACTAGGGATGGGCCAACTGAATCCTTGAATCCGAATCCCTGTGCCAAAATAGGTAAACCCAATCTTTTGAATCCACCAACCACAGTTTGTTGGAGACCGGGATGCCAGAAAACCTGGGAAAACAAACACACAAGGCGAGATGGCAAGGAGGCGAGTTTTTCCCTTGGAATAACAGTGACCTTTGCTAACAATTTCAGAAATTACATCTGGGCTTGTATTCTAAGTTATTTAAATTGAACGTTTAATATTTAAGTTCAGCACCTGACTGGAAGGGACAGGCTTGAGATTTCAAGGACAGCTGAAACATTCCTTTGCATAGCTCCCTTGCAAAGCTGTTTCAGACACAGTTCTGCAGTTTGTACTTTTACAAGGTGTCTCTGCCAAAGTGTGCTGGTGCATCATCAAATTACAAACTCCAGGATGCCATAAGAAGCTATGCAAAGAAAATCCAGTTTTGACTTGGATTAGCTCTGTACTGTAGTATGTGGCCCTGTTTACACAGGCAGGAAAATGTGGCATTAATCAACATTTTCCTGCCCGTGTACAAAGGGCCTTCATGTCATTTTTAATCTGGGGAGATCCTGAGGCAAAACTATGACAATTGTCCTGGACAGATTTCTTCAGAGGGAGGTTTGCCTTTGCCCAGACTTTTGCTAAGACTGAGAGAGTGTGTCTTACCCAAAATTATCCTTTTTTCCCATGCTTTTTAAACCCTTTTTCAAAAAAGGACTCAAAAGATTTGAGATTTGTGGATTCCCAGAACCTTCTAGGGATTCGGATGCAGATTCAAATTCGGAAAATTCTGGAACTATCCCATCCCTAATTAAAACAAATACATAATCAGTTATAAGACAATGAGACAGATGGGTTATACAGAAAGATTGCCATAGTTGAAATTCACATTAGATGGTATTCACATTGCAATTGCTCCCATCTAATATATAAGAGTCAAAGTTTGTCTGTATCAGGCGAAGACCTCATATGATTGGTTATGTCAGTTGAAGACGTCATATTATTGGCTGTCTAAGAAGATTCTATGGAATCCTTGGGTTTGCAGTTTACGGAAGTGCTTTTAGAATTCTCAGCCAGAGAATAGGCTGGTTGCTATGAAGATGAGGCCTAGCAGCAAGGAGGAGGGCAGTATATTCCCTCAGGAACCCAGTCTCTGTATGTTAATAACTCTGAATACAAATTGGATTGGGGAATACTGGGAAAAGTTACAGGTACTAGACAAGACAGTTTGGGGAATTAGACACAGGATCTCAAATCTTTCTAATGAGTATTACCTATGAGAAAATAAAATCCCAGGCATGGCTCGGTATATACACTAGTATTCTCTAACTGTTAATATTTTTTTATATCATTTTATTGAAGTTTCACGATTAAAACAAACATTTATTATTGCTATTTCACATGAATTATTTCTTGAATCTTCCAAACTGATCTAGATTTCATTTCCAATATCTCTTAACATTCTTATATCCTTGTACTGCATTTTTCAGCTATTTTACACGTTGGTACATAGCATTTCCATTTTCCATATTCCTGCTTCATGATATCTACCGTAATTATCACAATGAGATTTTTCCACATATTACCATGAATTATAGACTTCTATCAAAGTCCAGCAATCACCTACAATTTGCCATTCTTTCTGAATTTCATCATCTGATTTCCCGTTCAATCTTTGAGAGACTATGTCAGCGTTTTTATTTTCAATAAAGGTTCCCCACCATTGTTCTATTGTAGGTATTTGCTGTGTTTTCCATACCTTAGCGTATTCAATACGTGCAGTTGATATCATATATAATAATATTCTCCAATATTTCTTTATATTCATACCGTCTACTGAATCTGTCATATTTAACAAATACAATTCAGGAATCATAGGAAATTGTAGCTTCATTGTTTCACAAATCCTGTTATGTATCTCAGTCCAATATTTCTTAACATTTGGACATGTCCACCACTTATGATATATTGTACCCACCTCTTTTAAACATTTCCAACAAAGCCCAGTACCTAGATTGTAAATCTTTTGTAATTTATCTGGTGTCAAATACCATCTATAAAACATTTTATAATAGTTATCTTTCAAATTCTGGGCAACCACAAATTTATTTGTCTTTTTCCAACTCTGCTCCCAAGAGTCCAATTGAATTGTATGACCAATATTCTGTGCCCAAGAGATCATTACTGCTTTAACAGTTTCTTCATACTTCTCCTGGTGCAATATTTCCTGAGTGATTTGGGCTAGTAAATGAGGAGGGTTTTCAAAGAATCATTTTATCACTCCTACCTTCTCCTTTATGTCAAATCCGTATGTCTTTAAATCCATCTGAAACCTTTCAGTTAACTGCCTGTAAGGAAACCAATTTAGAACTGTTCCTTCTTGCTCCAACTTGTCTCTTGATTTAAGCTGAATACTATTCGATTTTGTCCTCTCAATTATGTCCTCATATCGAAGCCACTTATCAGATTCAGTCCATCTACCAAAGAAAGGTTCTTGAGGGGACACCCAAGTGAGCAGCTGCCTAATGTTTCTAGACTTGTAATCGTCCCAAACTTTCAAAAGCGATTTCCTGATGTAATGATTTGTGAAATCTTTATCCTCTTTATCATAAAACATATAGGCATGCCACCCCATCCTCAGATCTGCTCCCTCCAATGTCAGCATTCTGACATCTTGTAGATCTATCCAGTCTTTTATCCATATAAAAGTCGCAGCCTTGTAATAAACCTGAAAATCAGGTAAACCCATACCGCCTCGATTTTTCTGATCTGTTAAAATATTCCACTTAATCCTGGGTTTTTTCCCTTGCCATATAAACTTGGATATTTCTCTCTTCCACTGTAGAAAAGGTTTCTTATTCAATATTACAGGAAGATTTTGGAACAGAAAGTTCATCTTTGGTAGAACGTTCATCTTGATTACCGCAATTCTTCCCAACATTGACAAGTGTAACTTAGACCAGCTTTCCAAATCTTTAATTATCTCCTTCCATTTTTTTTCATAATTGTTTGAAAATAGCTCATTATTTCTTCTGGCTATCCAAATTCCCAAACATTTAACTTTTTTGTCCTCTCTTGAATCCCCTTTTTTGTATTATTTCTGTCTCTTCTCTCTCTCTCAAATTTTTGGTCAAAAAATTTGTTTTTTCCACATTTATCTTAAATCCGGAGAACTCTCCATACTCTTGAATTATTTTAATCAATTTTCCAATACCTCTACATGGATCTTCCAGAAAAACCACCAAATCATCTGCGAAAGCTTTCAACTTGTATTGGTGTTTCTTAATTTGAACTTTAATGTCGTTATCTTCTCTAATAGCATTATTTAATATTTCCAATGTCATAATAAATAGCTGAGGGGACAATGGACACCCTTGTCTAGTTCCCCTCTTCAGTTCTATCAACCATGTTCTTTCACCATTTATCAGGAATCTAGTTTGTTGTTGTTTATAAATTGCTTCAATCCATGAGACAAATTTCTCTCCAGCCGACATTTGTTTCCAAGTCATTATCATAAAAGGCCAGTTAATCATATCAAATGCTTTCTCAGCATCAAGAAATATCATCGCCATTTTCCATTCATTATGTCTTTCATAATACTCAATTACATTTAAAGCCATTTGAATATTATTCCTCAGCGATCTTTTTAGCAAAAACCCATTTTGATCTTCATTGATAATGTCGGACAACACCTTTTTGAGTCTAGCAGCAAGGATTGAAGCAAAAATCTTGTAGTCTATGTTCAAAAGTGATATTGGCCTATAATTTTTCACGTCAGTCAAATCTCTGCCTTCTTTTGGTATCAATACTACATTCGCTTCTTTCCAAGTATCTGGTATTCCTTCCTTTACTATTCCATTTATTGTGCTTTGTAGAGGTATTGAAATCTCATGTTCCAATGTCTTATAATATCTGTCAGTATAACCGTCTGATCCTGGAGCCTTATCAGTCTTCAAATTCTGAATGGCCTCAACCACTTCCATCATTGAAATGGGTTTATTCAATATCAATCTTTGCTCATCATTGAACCTCATTTTATTCATTTTCTCCAAATATTCTTGAGTTCCTTGTTGGTTTATCAACATTGGGGCCTTACCCATCAGCTTAAGATAGTATTTGTGAAAAGCTTGTTTTATGTCCTCCTGTTTTGTAATTTTTTTCTTTCCAGTCACGATCTCCGGTATAATATTTCTTGCCCTCCTTTTACGCAGCAAAGAGGCTAAAAACTTTGAGGGTTTGTTTGCTTGTTCAAAAAATTTTTATTTTGTTCTCCGCATCTGTTGCTCTATTTCGTCTGCGTTAAGTTGACTTAATTCAGCTTGATACAATTTCATCTGTAATCTAATCTGATGATTAGCCGGATTCTGTCTCATTTGTTTCTTGATCTCTTTCATCTTCACCAAGATTAAGTCCTCTTTTTTTCTCTTCTCTTTCCTGATCTCAGCAGACCATCTAATGAAGTTTCCTCGCATAACAGCTTTACTTGTATCCCAGATAGTTTTCATTGACAACTCAGGTGTCATATTTTCAGCAAAGTAATTTGTTGTCTCTCTTTTAGCTTTCTCTATATAGTTCTCCTTATTCCAAATCTCGTCGTTCATTCTCCATGTTCTTTCTCTGTCTTTCACCTGAATCTTAATTTGTATTGGATTATGGTCTGAACACAAATTCGGTACAATGTCCATTTGTGTAGTCTTCATCAATAATTGCTTAGATACCAACATCATGTCTATCCTTGACATCGATTTGTGTCGATCAAAATAGAATGTGTATCCTTCCAGTTGTCCATTCTTATATCTCCAAGTGTCATATAAATTTAAATTGTCCATCAGATTGAAGAAACTCTTAGGAAGTTTACCATTATTTTGGGGGATCAATTTCTGATTAGATCTATCGATTAAAGGATTGATGACTGTTAAAATCCCCCTAAAAAATAATATTCGTATTTCCTGATTCATTTGAGTACTCCAATATCTGTTGCTATATTTTGGGGGAGAATTCCCCTTTAGCCCCATTCAGTGCATATATTCCCACTATTAAAAATTTGTCTTGTTTCAGAATCACTTCAACTCCTATATATTGACCATTTTTATCTTGGAAAATTTGACGTGCTTCGTGTTTTGAATTCACATATAATAACAAACCCTTCTTCTTTTTGTCAGTCACAGATGCAAAACAGCTTCCCAATTTTGGATTTCTAATGTATTTAAGGTCTTGAGTTTTAATTATAACCTCTTGAAGACTTATTATGTCCAGATTTTGCTTCTCCAAATGATGAAAAATTTGTCTTCTTTTATATTCGGAGTTAAACCCCTTAATGTTCCATGAGTATATCTTCAGATCCATTTTCTTTTCCAATTTTATTATATTTTATATATAACTTGACTTAGTCCTCCTGAAGAGCTACATCTAATTCCCCTTCTTCCTGCTCTCCGATTCCACCTGATGCTCCTCCTTCTTCTGGCAATGTCTGTCCTTCTCCAAGGTCTTCTTCTTCTTGTTGGAGTTGCAATCTTCCCTCTTCCATGGCACTCTGCTCCTGTTCCTGATTTTTTTCCACCTCAGAGATATTTTTTGAAAGCTCCTTCTTCAGTCTCTCCATCATCTCTTTTGCTTTATACACTGAATTAATCCGATATCTCTGTTGTTTGTATGTAAATGACAAGCCTTCAATTTTCTCCCATCGATAACTAATTTGAAGCTTGACCAAAAGATTTGCAAAAGGTTTGTATTCTTGTCTTTTCTTTAAAATCTGATAAGGAATGTCTTTAAAAATTCTAACGTCTTTATCTTCAATTTTCAAGGGTCCATCGTAGCTTCTTTGGAGTACTCTATCTCTTATAATTGTCCTTGTAAAGATAATGATGATATCTCTGGGTAATTTCCTCTCTCTCGCCACTCTAGAGGACACTCTGAAAATTCTGTCAATATAACTCTCCATCTTCTCCTCGTCAATGTCGATGAAATCAGCCAAAGCTGGAACTATAGTCTCTAACAAATTTTCCATAGAGGTCTCTGGAACACCTCTTAAACACAGTGATCTGTCCTGATATCACAACTCCTATAGAGTGATCTGAACTTCATCCTCTTGTTGTCTCTCCTTAACCACTGTCATTTCCTTTTCCACTTGTTTTACTTGCTGCTTTATCTCTTTATTATTTGTTTTTAGCTTTGTCACATCCATTGATATGTTTTCCAATCTCTTCCCCAGTCTATCTATTTCTTGTTTCATGTCTTCTCTCATCTCTTTTCTTGTTTCCTTTATATCACTTCGTAAATCTTCTCTCATACTTTTGAACTCTTCCCTCATTTGTAACATAAAGTCTTGTGATTTCTGGGGTATGTCTACAGATGTCCTCCTAGTTGCTTGAGATGAAGTTGCCTGAGAAATAGTTACTGCCCCACTGGCTGCAGCAGCAGCCCTTTCTTGTTCTTTGATCCATATTTTACAACTATTGATACCAATTGATTTTAAATAATCAAACAATCAAATATTTGAGTCAAACAGCAGGTTAAACAAAATTGATGCTATCCGACACTTAATATTTAAATCTCACAAAATAACAGTCCTACCCTAATTAAAAAAAAGTTATTTCAACATACAAAATCGTATTGTAGTATAATGTACCTTAAAATGCTAAAACTCTAAAATCACATATCAATTCATTTCATTTCAATTCATTTCAATAGTTCAGTTCATTTCAGCAATTTTAACCTTGAAATGTATCTAAAGTAAATCTAAATTTTTCTATACCAAACTATAAAGCAGTGTTATGTCAATCAAGCTCTAATATTATGCATTTTATATTTTATAATCAGACCATATACGTTCTCATGTTCTTACAATAAGTAAAATTCAAATCATAGATAGCATAGGTATTGTTCCATTCAATATAAATTCAATATAAATTCAATATAAAATTATCACTGGTCTGTGCTTAGGCCCAGTCCTCTCAATTCCCCCTCCCTCCGAAGCTATGGTTTCACTTTCTGGATAGTTGTTGCAATCACTTGTAAGCCTGGTGATAGCTAGAAGCCAAGCCACTCCGCTGCGTGGGGGTGAAAAAGCCTTGTCCTCACAGCACAGCCATAACAAAGCTCTCCCAAAGGTTTTTTCTTTTCTTTTTCTCACTTGGTTCTCAGTTAGTTCTCACAACCAAGGCATAAAAAAAAATAAAAAATAAAACACACTACAACGTGGTTCTCCAGTTGCAGTCCGAGGAAAAGGAGAAAGAAAAGAAAAGAAAAAAATTTCCAGAGGTCCAACTTCTTTATACTTGGAACTGTCTTTTACACTTTAAATTTTATATTCCAATAGTAAAAAAGAGAGAACAAAAGAAAACATAAAAGTAAAAACAAGCCAATAGCCAAGTATTCACAGTCACAATCCAACTCTCAGTTCACTGTCTCTTTCCTTCCGAAATAGCATAAAACAGAAGAAAAAAATATTTATATATCCCATATCCATATTCCATATCAAAACCACTCCAGTGCTTCACATCCTTCCATATCATCAATCCAAATTATCCCAAATAATAAATCCCGCTAGTCCAAGTCCTTGAATCGAATATCCAAATAAATTCCAAATTTAAAAAAGCAACAGCGATCTCAAAAAAAGAAAAATATTAATAACATGAATCTTTAGTAAAGTCCAGTCCAGTCTCTACACTTAATTGTATCAGATAGTCCTTCTGGAATTCAGGCATAAAGTCTTATATTCAGGCAAACTGTCTCCATCCCCCCAAAAAAGAGAGAGAAAATGTAAGAAGGAGAATTATTCCAGACTTACACTCACTGACAGCGAGGTCTCTTCATAGTAAGCTTCTGCCCACTGCTGCTGGTCCAGCTATAGTTGCAGTTTAAAATGAAAGGAAATCAAAGATTAGCCAGCTTACTCTCATGTTAATGCGTCTTCTCCTTTAAAAGTTGGTGGCAGCGCTTGTGCCGTGTCTGGTGTCCCTGTTAGATCTGTCGAGCTCTTCGGTCCTCCAGGCGTCTCTCGCCCCTGCTCTATTTTGCAGAGGCTTGACGCCAGATCAGGATCCCCCTTCGAGCCCTTCCGCACCCCCTTTACCAGGGGGAGTGTCTGCCGCTTCTTAGATGGAGGAAAAGCAGCTGGAAACCAATGGGAGACAGCATGGAGACCGCTGAGCTTCACTCCATGCTGCCACTCGCGCACGCCATGTGAGGGAAGTTTGGCCTAATTTTTAATATATTTTCAGGTGACCTATTGTTCATAAATACACACATTACTCTAGGCAGTATCAGAAGAATTTCTCTGCATTTGAAGACTTGCCCCCCAACCAGCTGGGTGTATAATCATTTTTACAGACTAGAAATCTTACTTTTTGGGCTACAGCTCCCATGGCTATCAATCATGGGATAGCCATGGGAGCATGGCTATCAACCATAATGGTGGAAGTATTATGGAAGTTGCTATCCCAAAAAGTCACTCTTACAAGCTTATTTCATTTCTGCACTTGGGAGAGGCTTCCAGGGAACTTAATAATGGTTGTGGATGGCTATCACCTTCACTGTAATCAGCTGATTGAGTACAAAGCCAGTGCTGTGGTGTAAATGAGTATTTCTTAATCTATGCAGTGTATGGGATCAGTACGGTTCTTTTTTTTCCCAATGTGCCATTGACCAGCACCATATTTTTGCTCTTTCGCTACAGCTGTTTATTTCCTTACTCAACATTCACCATAGACCAGTAGCCAACAGTTCCCAGACTGGTACTCGTCCATGGACCACCACTTTGAGTTCCATAACTAGAAACAATCATTTGCATTGAATACTACCTGAAAGCTGCATTAAGATGCCCTTTGCTGGAGAAAGAAAGGAACAAATATACATATTCAGGTGACAAGGAAGCCAATGTCTTAAAATAGCTGGATTACCAGAGAAAACAGAAGACTGGGGGTGATTTCAGGCATGCAGATGTCAGTTGACAAGGAAAGAATTCTGTAGAAGAATGAAAATGCAGCCCATTGTACCGATGGGCACTTGTCTGGTATCTAATAAAGCCCTTATTCATCTAGATTAGGGAAAGTTTTCACTGAAGCTTTCTCTGAATTTCTGCCAAGGCTGAATGCAGCTGCATAAGGGTATCATTACTGAAGATCAGTCTTCAAATTGGGTCATGTCAATCCATAGTTGAAACTGGGATCTTAAGGGTCACATCAGGGCAAGATGGAACTGTCAGAAACCAGCATGAATGTCTTGAAGACAGAAGAAGAGAAAGGATTTCATCCATGAAGCAAGCTTTGATTGCTAAACCCCGGACAAAATGGCTTTGCCAGGTTCCTTGCCACATCTCCAAATTATTGGGGCTCCCTTCTTTTGTACTAGGCATTGGTTGCATACTGCACTTTGAACATCTGCAAGTATCAGAAGTAACCCTAATTACTCATGTCAGCTTTTTGTTTCACAGAGCCCATGCCAATATTATTTCGACACATATGATTGATCTCTGATGAGATAAGGC